>MU619375.1:6827-17313 GCA_025201805.1 Parasitella parasitica | reverse complement strand
TTTGACAGCTCCAAAGACTTGATGCGCTAACATCCAGCACTGTAGTTCATGATTGGCAGAGAATTAAATCCTCGCATCGAAAGCTTCGATATCAAATTCTTCACTGAACTTCGTCCTGGATTAATTGGATGGCTAGTGCTTAATTACTGTCTGGCAGCTAAACAGTGGAACGAACTTGGATATCTTACAAACACCATGTGCCTTGTCCAATTTTTTCAATCCTGGTATGTCATTGACTCTCTTTGGAACGAGGAAGCTGTTTTAACTACAATGGATATCACTACTGGTAAAATTAGACGGGTCACTAGTATGTAAAAGTAAAGTGAAGCTGAAAATTGCATTATTAGACGGCTTTGGGTTCATGCTTGCTTTTGGTTTGTATACGTGGGTTCCGTTTACCTACACCTTGCAAGCTCGTTATTTGGTTGATTTTCCTCGTAGCATTAGCTGGATCGAATTTGGGGCTATCCTTGCACTCAACTTTATCGGCTATTTCATCTTTAGAAGTGCCAATTCCCAAAAGAATGAGTTCCGTTCTGCTCCCAACAGCCCAGCTTCTAAAAGTAAGTTTGATCTGATTTTTCGTTTGTTGCGCAGCACCTAAGCCAAAATTGTATGTATAGAGCTCAAATTTCTTCAAACAAAGGCTGGTACTAAACTGATTACTTCTGGTTGGTGGGGTGTGTCTCGCCATATCAACTACCTTGGAGATTGGCTCATGTCTCTGTCTTGGAGTTTGCCATGTGGGTTTGCTACTCCTATCCCTTACTTTTATCCCGTCTATTTCGCTATTCTTTTACTTCACCGTGAGCGCAGAGATGATCATAAATGTAGAACCAAGTATGGTGACGATTGGGAAACATACTGTAAACAAGTCAAATACAGAATCATTCCCGGTATCTACTAGTAGATGTATCAAAGTAAAAAAAGAAGCTAAATTATTACGCGCGGACGAGCACAATGGATAGAATAGTCTTGATCTTTATACGTTAAAATACAAAAACAAGTGCTTTTACATGCAAATATAACTGCTTTTTGCATCTTTCTCATCGAGCCTAAATCAAGGATGTGTGAGACAGCCCTGATTCCGTTTTCTATCAAGAGCCAGAAACACGTATATAAGGATGTATTGATAGCTTCGTTCTTTATGAACACTTGTAATGAAATGATGTCTATTCAAACCCGATTTGACTTGGCTGGTTTGCCAAGACGATAGTTTCGCTTTCGTTTGTATGATGTAATACTCAATGGTGTTTAGCTTGGTTTCCCCATTTCTCAGTGATTTGGAGCCTGATCTCGGTTGTTGATATGAGTGCCAGATGTACATAAATCTAGCAAAATACACACACACACACACACACACATTGCTTTGTTCTTACAAACAGAAAGTGTTGCTATGCAGTCGGTTCGCCTGGAGCAGGTGTTGCTGACACAGATGCATGATTCACCACACCAATCCTAGGCATTTGAAATGACTGTAAAAACGAGTACTGTTTTTTTTTTCACTGGTTGATCTTGATTCACTTGGTTGAATTTCTTGTGCTGCGTCGTCTTTTGAAGCCTTTTTTTTTCTTTCGTTCTGTATATCACTGAAAGGAACAAAGATGGGAAAACCAACTAAACCAAGAGTGAAAGGGAACATGCAGCCTGCTAGTAGCAGGTAAGAAGATACTACCATGCATTGTATCCATATTAATCCACAAAGGTAGTCGAGCTGCCGAACTCGCCGGTTCAGCCCACTCCTTGAGCTTTGAAAACCTAGGTGGTTTTGCTCAGTTTGCTGGGACACCTGCCACATCGGGCATCATCAACTCTCGCCCTTCGACGCCTTCATCCGATGCCTTTGAAACTGTTTCTTTGGCAGACCTGGATCCAGAACTAGTCGTCATATTGAAAAAGGTCTCCAAACGCGATACTGTCACCAAATTAAAGGCATTGGAAGAATTGGAAGCCTATTTACAATTGAACAGAAACGTTGTTGGACATATATTGCACAATTGGGTATGGTTTTGCTGCAGCGAATGGATATGTCGACAAGAGAAAGACTGATGTCTTGTTGATGATAGGTTGCCATGTATAGCAAATTAGTATTGGAAGTGGATCGGCGTGTTCGACTAGTGGCGAACCAAGTGCACGCTTTGATTACAGTCAATGCCAAAAAGAAGTTAGCGCCTCTTTTAAAGGAATTCGTTGGGCCTTGGCTGCTTTCCATGAAGGATCAGAGCAAAGATGTTGCCAAGACAGCACAAAACGCTTTTGAGGTATGATGTTTGACATATGACGATGCGCATGGCAAGTCATAATGACATTTACATAGGCTGTGTTTGCAGTTGAAAAACGATTGGTTGTGATATCATTCTGCCAAAAAGAGATATTGGACTACGTTACAGACATGCTACTCTACAAGACGGCAGAGACATTGAGTGATGCTAGATATGTGTCCAAGGAAGACTCGCTTTCGAAATATGCTCGTTTAGTAGCGTCCTGCTTCCAGGTTATATCCCATCTGATTACAGTACTGCCAATTGAGGAGAGATCTAAATGCCAGAATGAATACGACACTATTTTGGATGATACGACCATGTGGAAAAAATTTGCCACGCACAATAACCCTGTTGTTCGCAAAGCACTGTACGCATTCCTCAAGACGTTGCTTTTATCATGGGTTGATGTTGTAGAGCCCAGATTAGAGCTGATTTGTCCTCATTTTTTTGCCAGTGTGTTTACTGAAAAGGATGCAGCTACTCATTCTGACATGTGGGATGCATTGTTGTTGATGACAAAAAGTAGGTGAAGGTAAACCAGATCTAGCAGCAATTTTTTGATTTGACATTTCTTGTCCCCCTACTATAGAATTGCCAGTTTCTTGGACGATCATTGGTCAAAAAAAGCCTGCCTTGCCAAAATTGTACAACTTTCTTCGGAACGGACTCAATGGTTCTGTCAACATTGCTTATCCCAGCATGCTTGCACTGTTGGCCAATCTTCCGGATGAACTGAAGCAATCTCCCAACTTTTATACAGATGTGTTTGACAACTTTTGGAAGGGTTTGTCATCGGAATACATCGACAAGAGCAACTTTCACTTCTTTTTGAATGCCTATGCCGAGTGTATCGTTTATTTTGCCATCACATTGAGGTAAGAGCCCTATCGACTGTAGCAAAAATAGCGACTAAAAAGTTCTCTTTAGTAAATCAAACGACGAGCAATCCATCAAGTCTGCGTCAACACTCATCCAAAGCACATTTTGGGACATGATTAAGGTTTTCTTTTTGAGTTCTCGTGATAACAAGATAAACGACAAGTTGGATGTGAACAGCTTTGCCATTATTGCCAAGCATTTGGTTGTTTTGGCCTCAGTAGACAATGCCAACAAGGACTGTATGAGGATATTTTGGGCCAATTTGGATGAATTACTGGTTCAAACCGTCGTGGATTGTGGATCTGTTGCCGCTCGAGCACCTTTGGACATGCAAATATTTTGTCAAAAGACTGGTAGCCTTTTATCTGCCATTTCCAACGAAATCAGTGCGACTGATAACTCCAAATACGACAATCTCAAAGCTTTCACCAACGACCTTGCAAAACGTCTGCTGCTAGCTTCTGTCGAATCCAGCCTTGTCCACAAAGAAAATTCGTTTGGATTGCTGGTTCTTGCCAACAAATTAATCAACGTATACTCTGTCATGGAAACCAAGGGGCTTGCTGATGCTACCGAACAATTATTGGGTCTGCTTGCTGACGGTCCCGAGAGCATGTGTGCATCTTTAGCATCCTACTATGTCACATTCGTTACCAAATTAGAAAGTAAACCGGAATCTGCACAGCTGTGGAATGCTTTAATGAACAAGCTTAGCGACATGTTCAACAAAGATGGGCTGGAATTGCGCAGCGCCAACACACTTGTCCTTGTCATGGAGCAAATTCATGCTGAAAATATCACCCTGGATGCTAGTTATCACTGTGATGCGTTAGACAATATTGTGAAATCATGCACTCTTATCAAATTAAACGAAGCCGCCATCATTGTACCTCGCCCTGTTTTGGAGAGCATTGTATCTTTAAGCTTGAAACACCATTTGGGTAAGTGAAACACACAGTTTTTGTACGAATGAAATTTTTACCGACCTTCAATCCAGCCTTTGGCATCTTATCAGAATCCTGTGCTACTACTATCTTCAAGACGTTGGAATCCAATTTGTATGAATTCAACCGTCATCAGTATATTGACAAGAGCACCCACGCACTGCCTGAACCCGCTGTGCAAGTATTGAAGTCTGCTTTGTCTACTCTTAGTATTTTACAAAAAATTGTCGACAACAAGGACTACGCTATCGCATTAACTAAAATTTCTGGAAACATCGTTTGTGAGCTCTTTGATGCCATGTTTGTCACTGCAAAGACACTTCACGAGGAAGAAGAGCAAGCAAAGGCTGAGGACGACGAAGAACTGTCCCTTCAAATTTCACAACGAGCATCGGCAGTTTGGGATTGTTTGGCGGCATTTGCGTTGGTCAACGAAACTGGATTGCAGTCCAATCTTCTCGAACGTATGAGACAGTCTGTTACAGATATTCAGTATTCTGCCAGCCCATCTGATAGCGTAGGCCGCATGAAAAAGATATTGGCTACTGTGCCATCCAGTACCTGTATATCTACAATCTTGGGAACTGAGCAGGATTGGAACGCCTTGTCGTCTACTCCAATAGGGCAAAATACGACTGGATACTTGTCTCTGGGTCTTGTTGATATCTATGCATCTTTATCTGTCCAGACTTTAGTGGATGACGTTGGTGAATTGAGGCCCATCACTTACGATATTTACGGACTCTCTTCATTTGGCAGATTTGCCTTGTTTTGGGGAGAATACCTTTTGGATACTCAGGCTCGTCGCGAATTCTTTTCCCATGGTAATCATGATTGGGTTATTCGCCAACTGATGATTGCGTGTATTGCTTGCGAACAAGGATTTTTGGTACCTGAAGTTTGTCGTGTTTGGGAGAGCAAGGCTATTGAAGGTGTCCGCGTGTTTGTTCAATCAGCCAACCAGGTCCTTAGCGAGTGGTTAACCGAGGCTCTTTTGGAGGTGGATGATGTTTCTTCTTGGAATGACAATCTTATCCAATCTATCCATGGCAATAAAGCTGAAAACCAAGACCGTCTAATGTCTTTTATAGCTCAATTGGCATTGAATCAAGTTTCCCATACTCCTGCACTTTCTGCTCAGTTATTACAACGAGTGCTCCAAAGACTGGTCATCCTACGTGATTGGAAAACTGCGGATGCCGAGAAGTGGATCCCCTTGATCAAGGCAGAGTCAGACCAAATTGATCTGTTGAGCAAGATAGCCATTTTGATCGCTTTCAAAGGAATTCTGGACAAGACAGATAGCTTCAAGCACTACCAAAGTGATTTATCGAGTAAACTGTCTGGTATTTCTTCTCTGGAACAGCTGGACTACGATTTGACAGACCCTGATTTGAAAAAGAAGAGGAATTGGGGCCTATTAGCACTGTTGAATGCATCGTCTCTCAAGCATGGCTCGTTCAATATTCCTCGCCAAAGAGTAATGTATCTCATTCAAGGTATTCGACCTCTCTTGAGTGATGAGAACTCCGATTTTAGCAGTGATCAGCAAAAGGCTCGCATCTTCTCTCAGTTGGCACAGCTGCTGAAGCATTTGTCGGAATCTGTGCAAGACATTTCTGGTAGCCATTGGGAATTCTTCTTACAGTGTTGCTTTGGCTGGATTACACTTGCAGACACTACACAACCAGAAGAACTTTTAGTTGTTTACCATGCCCTTGATCTGTTCAAAACCCTCTGTTTGCTCTCGGAAGAAGCTGATAATGATGATCTGCGCGCGGCTATACAAGGCCTTATGCCTACATTAAGCAAATCTCTTTTACAGTTGATGACTAACGAGCAGAAATATCTGCAGCAACAAAAGAGGGACGAGCAAAATCAAGCAAGATTGGTGTATCAAACACTTTTGTCTGATTTATTAGAACACATCCCTGACAAAACTTTGATTGAGAGCGAGTGCTTTGCTGATGTAAGTTCTATAAACCGTTCAGCGAAACTCGATAAACTAATGATATAATTGTCAGTTAAATGCATTGATTCATGCCCCTAACGATGTGCTCCAAAAGCGTGCATACCTTTTGCTGAAAAAATACATAGCTCATAGAGTCCAAGATTTATCCGTCAAGCTTGAATTCACAGAGACAAGCGAGGAAGAAACACATGTTGAGATTGATGATGCTGTATTTGATACCATTTTGAGTCCTCCCGACTTGTCTGGATGGCAATCTGTTGGGATTGAAGGGAACGCTACCCACGAAGAGCTTGGATACCTGTTGACGTGGATGCTCATGTTTGATCATTTCACGGACATTGTAAGTAGGCGAGACGAAATTGAACATCTTGATAGCATGACTCACCTGTATATTGCTAGACATTCAAATTAAAGCAAGAATACACTGCTCAGTTGAAGGATCAAGAAGCCGTGTCTCACTTGATGCCTATCATCTGCAAAATCTTGAGCGTCGGTCAACAGCAAGCTAGTAAAGCATTCGACCTGACACCTTGGTCCATTGTAGAGTACGACACTGATGGCTTTGACTCAACCTCTGAGATGAGTTTCCTAGTATTGGCGTCACATTTATACTATAAAGCACTGACACACATTCCCTCACTCGTGCGACTCTGGTGGATCGACTGCAAACATCGTCAATTGACAATTGCAGTTGAAGCGTATACTGAAAAGTACTTTAGCCAGCAGTTGATCAATAGCGAGATGGACCTAGTCAATCGACCAGACATCAAGACCCAACTGGAAGAAAACGATGAAAACGAATTCACAGTAAAGACGCTTAAAGCAGCCGGTGAAGTAACTGCAACTTATAGAGTAGATGACCAGAATATGCAGATTGCCATTAAAATGCCCAGCAACTTTCCTTTGCGACAAATCGATGTTGAAGGTGTACAAAAAGTAGGTGTCAATGAGAAGCAGTGGCGTGGATGGATGTTTGCAGTAGCAGCAGTCATTGGATATCAAAATGGCAACATTGTCGATGCACTTACAGTGTTTAAGCGAAATGTAAATCTTCACTTTAATGGCGTTGAAGATTGTACCATTTGCTACTCTATTATCTGTATCCAAGATAGATCTATACCCACTAAACAATGTAGAACATGTAAAAACAAATTTCACTCCAGTTGTTTATACAAGGTACGTAATCGACAGTATATCTATGAATACCATACTCATCTCTTTTTTTATAGTGGTTCCGATCATCTAATTCAGCTAGTTGTCCCCTATGTAGAACTGTATTCTAAAAATAAAAAAATTTGTACATTTGGTCTTTCTTACGGTAGACAGCCTTTAGTTACACTGAATTATGATTGATAAACACGGTTCCGCTTAAACCATTCCTTCTCATTTTAAATGGCTTGAGGATTTCATCGGTATAACACAGATTTGATTACTATGCTCAGATGTTTATTTTAAATAAGCTAAACATACGAGGCTGTGAAAGCTGCTGCAAAAAGGCTTCCTGGTGCGGATTAGAGTTGTTTGTTTGTTATTAAATGTAAAAAGGAGGCTGGGAAACAGTATTGTAGAATTCAAAGCTCTACGCTACATTTCGTCTTGAGAAGTAAACATAGTTGGTGTAAAGTGATAAAGTGTAGCAATGGAGAGACTTAGAAGACATAATGCAATGGAATCTATTGAACAACATGAGATTTTAAATCTTCTCTTCTTTTGGTAGTTTCCTTACTGAAGAGTATCTTTTCCCAAGGCTCCAACATGTACAATGCTGTCTGTAATTCATACTGATAAACTTTTTTGGATAAATATCTGCGGATGCTGTTCGTAGTTGCCATTTTGATTTGTTTCGGAAGTTCGCAACAACCAAGGAAAAAAAAAAAAAAAAAAAAAAAAAGAAAAAAGGAGAGAAACAAGGCAAATTTATATTGATTTTTCTTTTTATTTGCGACATCTTCCAATCAGGCTCTACCCTTTCCTTTCTCTTTTTTAGGTGCCTCTTCTTCGTCTATCATATCTTCATCAAGTGCTGGTTCAACAACATGGACATTTTCCCATAGTCCTACATCAATAACATATAGAATCAGACAATGAGCCTATCATGCCAAAGCCAAATTACCATCGCTTGTGTCATAATACACAAAGTACACCATCAAATTGTTTTCCAATTGCTTTGAATTCTCCAAAACTGAGTATTCTCCTTTTTTTTTGCCATCGACAAGTAATCGAACTTCTTCATTTGTCTTATCATTGCCTAGTGCTTGGCATAATTTAGTTTTCACTTGTTCGAGTGTATCTTTTGCTTCGACACATAAAAACAATGTCGTTTTTTCTCTTTTAGCTCGAATGTATATTGGTTTTGGCTATAAAAGCACATGGTAAGATCAGTTTATTTCTCCCGTTTCTTTTACTTCAATCCTAATAAAACAAACCATTTTGGTATCTTTGAATGAGAGAATTGATTAGAAAAAGAAGCAAAATAAGGCCCATCTTTTTATTTTCGGGCTCAACAAATCTTGTAACTGTGCTCAAACTACACGCGTCATTCAATGTAGGCTCGCTCGATTACTGTTCCTACCTGTCGCTTCGCTATGCACGAAAATTCTCCGCATTGCCACTTCCTATGATTGTGTGTGCATTTTCATAGCACGATTTTGTAATCAGAATCAACAAGTATAGCTTCATATCGTGGCGCAACAAATTACAAGTAATGAAGCCACTTGACATCCCTGTCAGTTTGAATATCGTCCCCATCACCTTGAACTACAAAATCAAAATATTTGTGCTGTCTCTATCAGGTCTATTCGTAAATGTTTTACAAATTTCCTTTATACCATATTTTCTATACATATTCAATATTACTTTCCATTGACAAAGTACTTCTAAATACGCTATTTCAAATTTTATCAGCGACGCCCATTGCTACAATATGCCGTCCGACATATTGGCAACGCCATAGCCTGTAGACTATGGGTGGCAGCAGCTTCGCCCTAGGCATAACGCTTGCTATTACGGAGTACCGCCGTTGTGCATTACACGGTGAAACATGTGCACTACAAAGAAGCAAAAATTTATACATCATGGTGCAAACTGTTTTTATTTTCACGTTTTCACTTCCTCTTCTCTTCTTCTCGTTTTACGAAACCCTCAACATTATTATTGCTTACGGACGGAACAACAAAAGCAGATATGAAACTCAATTGATTCAAAATGATAGATACAAATTCAACCTAAATAGTCGCTGTATCGGTAAGTTACTGTCGCGACAAACATCAAGATCATTCGCCACGCATTGTCTTTTTTTGTTTGCAACTACAGTGCAACAGAGCTTGAACAGCATATCACTTTTATAGAAGACTGATGCAACAGCTAATCGTCTAAATATGCTTCAGATATTAAAGTTCAACACATGTAAGTTTATTGCAAATGTTTAAAAAAGATATATAGGAACGGTATACGGGTAAAAAGGCAAAGCCTTATTATTTTTCGTTGAAAAAAGCTTGATTTATCAGACTTAATACATCAATGCTAATTTAAAAATGATAATATTGGACGATGATGCGACAAATAAAAGTATTTTTACACAAAATAATGTATTAAAACTAAATTAGACGTTCCTTGGGAACCAGCTTTTTACGTTTCAATATAAGCACAGACATGCTGATTTTCTATGTTCAAACAAATTAGGAAGATTATGTATATTCTAGTTTCGTTTAATATTTTTTTTTCTTTATTTTTCTCATAAAATCGCGATTAATTTGGCTAAGTCAATCACTAAATCCTAAAAACAAAAAAACAGGGTTTCCCCCTGTTTTGTTGTTAGCGGGGCTTGAAATTCGACCAAAAATAGAAATTGGTAGATTTTCAATGAATACCCCACCCTAAATAGCCGGAAAATGCCTTACCACACTTCACAGCTTCGGATAAAATGGCCCATTTCAAGAACTGCTAGGGTAAGCACAGTCAATGAGTAGAAACAGCCTACATGTTCCTGTATGACCCGGATAAAGAGCTAATGTCAAGTTTCAATGATAGGCCATCCACTTGACATGAACAGAGAACCAAACCTACAAATGTAGAACAAAAAAGATTTTTCAGTTAGTAAAAAAGCTCTTGCAAAAACATAATAAATGATAATACCTGAATGAGCCACTGCACCAGAAACACACCAGCTTGTTTATTGTTTTCTTGTAAAAGTGATACTATAGAAAACGCGTAGGAGAGTGTTAGTTATGGTGTTTTAGAAAACGTGGGTAATATTTACTGTTTTTAAGGGAAAGAATCGACTTTACCCAAAATCAAAGAGGTATAATGTATAATACCAGCAATAATGAACACAAAGTTCACCTGTTTGTATTGTAAATAATCAAGTATAAGAGTATATAATAGTAACAATAATAGCGTAGTAGTCGAAGCAGAGAAGCAGCAAAAAA
>MU619374.1:45254-84461 GCA_025201805.1 Parasitella parasitica | reverse complement strand
AAAAAAAAAAAAAAAAAAGACCACAGAGGACGGGTACATAGTTTTGGAGATGGAAAAGGATCTTGGAAAAAAAAATAGCCTTTATCACGGCTCAACAGGTGATGGTTTGGAGCAAGCCTATTAGCATCACACTAATGCGCGCGCATTGTTGCGCTCATTCTATTACAGTCAATCTATGGCAAAAAGAAGAAGACGGCTGGAACTCTCTTACAAAAAAGATTCTGACAGACTAGCAGCTTACGAGAGAAAGAGAAAGAGTTCTGGTGCAGAGAAGCGGATTATGTTTGTCGGTGATCGTAGACACGGATTCGGCTCTCGCATATAGGGGGCACAGACGATTTGGTGGGTTCTGGAAACAGCAGCGACATGACCGCTATACACCAACACTGGTAACAAATAAACATAATTACGTCGCAAACGTGTATTTTCTGCTTCTACAAGCTCTCTAAACTTGTGGCTGCTCTCAATGGCAAAATACAGCGAACAGCTGGTTCATTTCTTTGCTTAAATTCCGAATGCCGCATTGCTTTCAAGACAACGCGCCGCCACCAAGTCTCAGCACTTGCAATTGGTCTTGCTGGTCTTGGTTGCCTTTTGTTTGGAGTAACTTTCCCCTGTTTCGACCCAAACCCCACCTTTGCCAAGCGCACACAATTCAAAAATTTTGCCCTATCTTTGTACAGAAAACAGGTACTGGGCTCGCCCTTCAATGGAGTCAATACTCTTTTTTTTTTTTTAAAGGTTTTTATTGTTTGCTCCGTGTAGATTAAAGTAGCGAGACTGTAACCAAGAGGCGGGCGCAATTTATATTGATAGTAGTAATAAAAAATAGAAAGACAAGTAGGAGAAGGAAAGAGATAATACTAAAGGAAAAAGAAAATTACAACATAGAGTGAACTTGATCTTCGTCGATCATCTTGGAGATGTCAAGTCGGATGTGCTGCCTTGTTTTTTAAGATAAGCGATATTTTAATAAATAATCATGAAGTCGGGAGTCGTATAACAAGGGATGAACGTGGTTCGTATGGAATAACAAGAAAACTGCCGCAACTCCTCTGAATCAAAGATTTCAAATATTTTCATAAAGGCCTTGTAGTGGCATTCAGGATTGGGTTTTATGTCGTGAAAGGTGGAATACTTTTCGAACTTGTAGTTGTTGGGGAATGAATGTAGTATGGCTTTGACTTTTGCTCTTGCAAAAGTGTCCAAAATAGTAGCATTTAGAACCTCTTTGTTTTCAACATCGCTTTTCAAAGCTTTGTTTTCCAGGAAGGATTGCGATACAGAAAATACATGAATAAAATTAGGCTGATAAGCATAGCCTCAATAGATAGACAGGTACGGCTAACCATTGGTCAAATACAACGTTACAGAGAAGGTACGAGCTGACAATTGCTTACATTTAGAAAAGCTATAATAGCCTTATTTCTTAACAGATAAAGTAAAGTTTTGAAACGATAATCATTTGAAAACATGCAGCCAACTATTCTTTGGCTAAAAGTTATTTATTTTTCAATTTAGTTTTCAGAAACCACTTTTCAAAATGGCCGGCGGCACTGTATATAAAAACTATAGCATAACCTTTGTTGTAAAAAAAACTAAAGGCAGGCCATCTTAGAACACGGTGCCTCTGCCTTTAAACCGCTACGAGGACAAAGGCATGTGTTGCAGACTTTTATGAACCTCACCCCAGGTATACAAGTCTGCTCGTTTTGAACAGCACAGGCCAGTCGTGTACAAGGAGCATTAGCTTTAAGTCCATTCTCGGGACAAAGGCAAGTATTGCAACCATCGTCCGCTTTAAATTTCTTATTTGCTTCACACTGATCCGTTGTAGCATAGACACCAAGCAAACAAAGTAATACAGTGATAATAGAGGCGAGATATAATCTGCTTTTCATTTGGTTCAAATAAAAAAGAATAAAAGTGATAAATTGGAGGAAGGAATTAGGAGCGCATACTTGTCTCCTTTTAACGATTGTTATTATGCACGACCTGAAATAAGCTGCATTTAGAATAAATAATTGGTGACATCTTAAACTTTGATCAAAGTTCGTTGCCATAGGATTTCTGCGTCCCCATCAACCGCCATTTTCAACTCTTGTATTAGATCACTTCCAAGAAAGAAAAAAAAAAGATCTATCGTACTTGAAAAAGAAATTCAATAATAAACATTAAAGCTGGTGCCTCATTGTTTACCAAAGATTTGATACTTTTTATTTACTTTATTAATTTACAAATGACTTTATATCAATACCGCCCAATTCCTTCTGAGCTTACCGTTCCTGAATCAGAATGGGAGATGACATTGGAAATAATGTTTCACTATACGGCGTGAAATGGATTAAAAAAAAAAGTCAAGGCTAGAGAAACTGTAATTGCCAACGACGAAAGACCTGGCAAAAAAAGAAAGGTAGTTGGTCTCTATTTCTGGTATGCTGCCTTTGAATGCCATCAGCTGAAGAAAAGCGTAATAAGATGGCCGAAGGATCAATCACCAAAGGGGGTGCGTCAGGAGTTGTTCGTGATCTCCAAAAGCCAAGCGAAAAGATTAATTGTAGTGCTAAACTCAAAGTAATCTATTACAAGAACAATCCTGGTTATGCAACCTTCATTTATACTGGAGAACATAATCACGATGTTGGAGGGTTGAATGATTTACAACATTTGCCATTATCGAAAGAGAACTAATTGAGCAACGATTAAAGGAGGGCATCAGCAAAAGGCAAACAAGAATTGCCATCCAGACGAATTGTAATAAGTTTATTACAGAGAATCAAGTGCTGGCTGGCCTTGATAATTTGACTTCTTCCCTGATTCATCGAGATCAAATGGTTCATGCAGATGAGATTTACAACATTTACAAAAAAAATCTAAGAAAAATTTTATTTGAAAGAAAGAGACCAGAAAGCGTCCATAAAACTTTGGCTACAAGAATTATCTTCGCAAAAAGGATATGTTACCTATCTGGGCACTGATTTCAACTATAATTACACCTTTGGCTTTGCATCTTCATGGCAAAAAGCATTATTGTCTACATCAATATCAATTTGCTTAGATGCAACCCACTGCGTTACAAGTATCAGCCAAGGTATCTGGTATAGTATTGTGATTAAGCATCCGTATACAGGTACAGGATGTCCTGTTGCATATATGTACACAACTGATCACTCTATGCAACCAATAGCAGCCTTTTTACGTTTTGTAAAAGAACAAATTACCGCGCCAAACTTACAAAAGATTACAATAGATGTCAGTGCTACTGAGCATGGTGCCATTAACAAAGTATTTCCTGGAGTTAGTGTCCAATGGTGCTTGTTTCACGTCGCAAGAGCTTGGATGGCAAAGATACGAGACACCGTTAAGCTGTGTAGCACGGCTCAGAGTCAACAAGTTCACAGGGCAATGATTGCACAGTTGAAGAGCATGATGTGGGAAAAGAGTCCAGATGCATTTGTCCTCAAAATGATAAATTTTCTCGTAATGTTCCATCAATACACAGAATGCTTGATTTACATGGACACATACTACTTTGCGCAAGGAAAGTATCAGCACTGGTGCGCTGCATATCAGCCGCAAATGTTCACAAACACGGAGACCAATAAATTCGTTGAAAGTTGGCATAACCAACTAAAACATTATACCTTGGAAGAAAGCGTAACAGACGTATTGACCGCTTAATTTACATCCTTGCAATGATATTGAACCGGATTTTATCCAGAATACCAATAGAATTCGCTTAAATATAGGAAGGATGGGACCTCATGAAAGAAGACGTCGACAAAGAGAAATGGCGGCTGAAGCAATCAATGTCGCGATTCTTGAGCTTATGGTTGTAGAGTTGCTCAACGACAGCGAAACTCTCAAGTTTGCTATACAATCTTTCACAACAGAAGATGCTCACTATGAAATTATTGTCCAAAATGAAGAAATGCGGTCATGCGCTTGTCAAGACGTTCAATGGGACCAAACAGCTTGCAAGCATATGTATTTGTTGAAACGTTGCCGTAGAGATCTCATGGTATATGAATGTAATATTCTATAGTCAAAACCCAAAGATTAGCGAGCTAATGTGTTCTAATAGTACCAATCCTTATATCTACTGTACAAAGAACACCACGAGATACTGCTGTTATCAATCCTTTGCCTCCCCAAACTGCTAATAGCAGAATAGATGGCTGTATAGCCAACATCTCATCTGTTATAAATACTTTGAAATTTGACAACAACATAAACTTGAATGAAGATCAAACCCGGCAATTAGAAACAGCTACAAGTATATTAAGAGGCGTACTTCCTACCATTACTGATACAGCTACAAACAGTAATCTTACCACCCAACGAAGATAAGCTATTAAATAAAAATAATATATATTTGTTGTAAAAGATGAACAGGAAAAGGAATTCGGTTATTATTTAGTCACGTTGTAACGTGGATCGCTGCTCGTCGTTAAATATCAACGGAAACGAAGTACCGTATAATGGGGGAACTCATAATCTTTATTATCAAATAAAATGCACTGGCAAAAACAAGATATCATTTATTTATAATATCACACTGGATCAAAATATTGTTTATTTAGAGCAATCTTAATGCATTGTCAATAAACACTAAATAAGAATGTCATATTATTCCTCGCGAAACAGCTGCTGTAGTAGTTTTTTTTTAATGTATAAAAGAAATACTGTAAGCAATATGTCATAATATATTCGAGGTATACTACGGTACTATCCGCTTGTATTCGATGACAATGCATACAATGATTAAAACAACCCAGTACTTGCGACAATTGACCAGCAGGCACTGGTTTACCTAGAGTCATACAAATGTTACTGGCGACTTTTTTTTTAATAGCAATATGAACAATAGTGATATGCTTGCCATACCTTGTTCCCACTGGATGTCTCTATTACATAATCAATTGGCTGCAAAAATCACTTCACTACATACAAAAAATGTAATTGTTTACATCGTCTTAAGACAATAATTTTGTTGTTAAAATAGGTCTAGATTATTTTCATATCTTTTACTCTTCAACATAGCACTTTGTTTCCTACAATGATAAACTTCCTCCATTTCTTTTAATGCAAAATATGCTTGTATAGAAATTCATGGGTTACGTGTTCTGCTTTTTTTGACTACATGTACCGCAATGGCGTTATGACATTTGATTGGCAGCTTTGTGAGGAATATTTTCGAGTTTGCTTGTGCAAGCTTTGACCTTGGATAATCAAGTGCTTCTTTAGAGCTTATTTTATCTTGGTAAAGGAAGGTTGTCTCCTAGACACCCTGTATTTCTCAAGGTATTCTCTACACCAGCTTCCCTACAATCTTTGCACAATGAAGGCAATGTCCTACAAATTTGTATTTATAAGATAATTTTTTTTTTCTCATAATAACAGACGAATCATTTACTTCTGCTCTAGCGCCTCCACATTTGCTTTATCAATTGCTATTGGATTGCTTGGAGCGTAAAAGAGCAAGGTAACGGTTAAGGAAACATTGTTACTCATAAAATGTTTATTTTTAGTTAACGTTATAATTATGTCTAAATATTTTTCACATCTCTTTATCATACATCTACAATGCGTCAAACATGTCCCAATGGAGCTGATCTGATGAAAAGAGGCTGTGATCGATGATCTTCATATTGATCCAAGTATAGAGTAAATCTGGGCTTTTATAGCAAAGAGGTCAAAACAAAGTTAGTAATGTAAAATCTCTCTTTTCAGCAGCACATCCAAAATTAACATTTCCAATATGACTCAAATGGACGACGCATATCGTCTGTTGTGTAACTGTACAGTTTCAAAAATTGAATCAAAAGATGACGCCAGACTGCAAGTTTTCATCAATTAGAAACAAGATAAAAGGCGGGGGTATCTCATCTTCTTTCACTTTTTTCTCACCCCAAAATGCTCTTTAAATCAGTTCAGCGCGTTTCCTCCAAGTCTGTTCGTTTAACTAAACGCTTCACTTCTTATCAAACCGGTAGCGAAGGTGCTACTGCTTCATCTGGCTCTTTTGGCCAAAAAGAAAAAGCCATAGAAAACCAATGGGCCCGTTCTCACGTAAGTACAGGAGATCAAAAGTGTGGGGAAAATGTTCGCCATTATGCTAAACATTTCCATAGGATGCCGATAAGCTCAAGCTTATCCGTGAAGCCTTGGCCAAGCAAGAAAAGGACACTGCTGCTCTCAAGAAAGACTTAGAGGCTTTGGAAAAGAAGCACAATTCCAAGTAAACATGGTTTACGTTGCACGAAAATAAACTTGTACCATCAACAGAAAAATCACCTTTTTTTTTTCTCCTACTGCACTTACAAAAATGTCTACTCGATTATTTTCATAAATCTCCTAACAAGCAACCGTATGTGTATACATGATATACAAATTACAATGGGTAATAAAATTTATGTTGTCACATACAATATACAAATGTTTACAATGAGACCAGGCTGAAAATGGCTTTAGATGCCGACCTTGTGAGACGTTTCACGCATTGGGATCAATGCTTACTTCGGATGACATCTTTATAATTGTGTGGTGTATCAAGCACTACGAGCATCTAATCCTAAATGCAGCACGCTGGTATCTGCAATACATTGATACTCAAGAGGAAATTCGATATAACGGCACGTATGCAATGCTCTTCAAATACAGTCTATTTACCTGAGATGTATTATTATTTCCAGGCTTGATTATCAGCTCATACCGGTGACGCAAACCTACATAATTGATTACAATGTGTTGAAACCAATTGTGCCCAGCAAAAGTTTAATTATGAATCTTTGAAGCGTTCTCATCGAGTATCACTCAACAACCAAGCGTCTTTTTCATTGGCTAAAAATATGACACTTTGGCCTCTGGAGACAAAGCGACCCGCACAACCCACACGATGCAGATAAGACTCGGCATTATCAGGCATGTTGTAATTAATTACATGACACGCTCAAAATCGATGCCACGTTAAAGATATCCGTAGCTACTCAAATGTGCTTTTTCAAAGACTTCAACAATTTAAAGCGCTCAATACGTTCATCTCGAGTCATTTGGCAGTGGATTCAAATGTTTAAAAAGTTGCAATCATTCATAAACAATTCAATTCTTTGGCGTGAGATATAGAATGAATGAATATGCAGACTTGATTGAATTCTGATGATCCAAGAGATAATCCCGCCCTTGATTCTTTAAGTTTTTTTGTTCTTCATGTAGAATTATCGTAAACTTGTAAAGTGTGAGAGTTATTTGTGAAATCACTACCGATTAAGGTGAAGCACGAGAACGTGGGGTTTTTATTATTCCATAAAAAGGAAGCCAAGAACTCTTAGGTCTTGGATTTTATTTCATCATCATCGTAGATTTCCGTGAATGCTTGCTTAAGAGATTTGCACACGGAACTTATCTCCAAGTCAGTGTAGCTGGAATACCATGGCATGCTTGAAGATGGATGTTGCTGGAATTATGACTTGTACACCTTGGCACATTTTCATCTACCCCAGTGTTTTGTCGCATTCATCGAGTACAAAGTGATTGGAAGAGGGTGATTTTAGATATTTGCTTCGAGCTACAGATGGAACCCGGCCAGGTGTACCTACAATAATATGAGCACATCTGTTTCCGTTATTCAGGATTCCATCGTTTGACATAGGAGCGCCGCCACAGAAGACTTGAGATCGAACAGTAGCCAATTGTTTGCTGAATTGATGGTTTTCATTTTCGACCTGAAATGCCAATTTACGAGTATGGAAAAGAACTTTGATAAAAGTAGCTCCATCCACATGCTCAATATCTGCTAAAGGGTTGTGAATACGAATATTGCGGTTTTACTTGACATAGTACGTCTGTACAAAGATCAGCGTGTGTGATACATGACTTTGAAAGTGCTGGTTTAGGTCAGCGTACTCAATGTGTATATTAAATTTATATGAAACAGTTATCCGGTTAAACAGATCGTCATCTCTTACTTTGCTGGGCAAATTTCCAATGTATGCTGTGAAAGTATAGCTACAAGCGACATACTATATTAAAAAAGATTACCAACGTTTACTGTTGATGTAGCCAAGTTAATGCAGCACTATTTCTCATTACTCTAAACATACGTTTACTGTTATTTTTTCTTTTCATAGTACCATTCGAGCGAAATTTTTGTTTCATCGTGTGCATACAGCCAAGATTGCAGCAGAATTATGCACACAAGAACCAAGATATTGAGAAGATCGTCTTCGGGTATTCAATTGCAGAAGCAGATAAATTCGAAAATGTAACGAGAAAGAAGTAAAACCTCTTTCTTCTTTTTGCACTACCAAAAAAGAAAAAAAAAAATGTCCTATTTATCTGCTGAAAAAGCAGAAACTGAGCTCGCTCAGAGTATCAAGAAGGCTTGCAGCGTCGAGGAAACTGCACCCAAGCAAAAGCATGTGCGAAGTGAGTATACTATGCCTGGATAAAAGCAAGATACTAATGCAAGGAAAAAATGTGCTGCAGAATGTATCGTATACACTTGGGATCATCGAACCTCGGCCATCATTTGGAATATATTGAAAGTGCAGCCGTTACTCTCTGACGAAATCCAAGCATTCAAAGCGCTTATCCTTGTCCATAAAGTCATCAAGGATGGCCACGCCAACGTAGAGTATCACAAGCACCTTTCTGTATTTTGCACGCGGCAGAAGGACTAATATATATTTTTGCTCACAAAAAAAGGTAATCAAGGATGCCCTCCGGGAAACAAGCTGGTTAGAGACTTGTGCTCGTAGTGTGAATGGCGATGGTATGCGTGGTTACGGCACCCTTATTCGAGCTTATGTCGACTTTCTTTTGCACAAGCTTCAATATCATCGCACGCATCCCGAGTTCAACGGTTCTTTTGACTATGAGGAGTACATCAGTTTGAAGAATATCGACGATCCTAATGAGGGGTAAGAAAGTGCTTTAATCGGCTATCAACGCAAAACTAAATCCCTTTCTCTCTCTCTCTCTCTCTCTCTCTCTCTCTCAACTCTTTGCCTCAGTTTCGAAACTATCAATGATTTAATGATATTGCAGGACCATATCGATAGATTCCAAAAGGTTGTTTTCGGCAGTTTCCGCCATCACTCCAACAACGAGTGCCGCATCGCTGCCCTTGTGCCTTTAGTTGAGGAAAGCTATGGTATTTATAAATTCATTACCAGCATGATGAGAGCTATGCATCAAAGTAAGTTAACCTGCATAAGCAAAAAACATGTATAGCGGACTTACATGATTATTGCAAACAGGGCTCGATGCTTCAGACGCACTTGCGCCTTTGAGACAGAAATTCAACACTCAACATTACGCACTTTTAAAGTTTTACTACGAGTGCTCCAGTCTCAAATACTTGACGAGTCTTATCAATGTCCCCAAGCTGTCTCCCGACCCACCATCCCTTATTGATGACAGCACGCCTCAACTCCCCAAGCGTCCTGAAGTTGCTCGTATTGAGGCTCCTCCTCCAGCCCAAGCGTCTCCTGAGCCCGTCATTGATTTTTGGTCCGAGAAACAAGCTCAGCAGCAGCGTGAATACGACGAGCAACAGCACCGCTTAGCTCAGCAAAGACAAGACGAGCAGGAAAGAATGAGGCAAATGCAGCTGCAACAGCAACGTGAATATGAGGACCAACAAAGAAAAATGGCTGAGCTTGAGCGCCAGAGACAAGAGGAACTCATGAGGCAGCAGATGATGAATCAACAAAACGGTAGAATCAACGATCTTGAAATGCAGCTTTTGAACGGACGTAACCAACTTGAACGTAATCAGATGATGTTGGAACAATATGACAGAAGAGTGAAGGCTCTTGAGCAAGAATTGGCGTCTGTCAATGCAAATGCGTTGCAAAGAGACCAATCAAAAGATGAATTGATCCGTTCTCTTCAAAGTAAGTTTTGCATAAGAGGGGCTATTAGAGCTGCGGCTTGACATTTCATAAATAGACGAGATCCAGATGTGGAAGACCAAATACGAAGCTTTGGCCAAGCTCTATAGTCAATTAAGAAAGGAACACATTGATTTGTTGAACAAGTACAAAGCCCTGCAAGTCAAGGCAAATTCGGCTCAGGAAGCAAACGAGAAATTGGAGCGAATTCAAGCTGACATGCGTGCGAAAAACATTGAACTCGCTGATCTGATCCGCGAACGCGACAGAGCTCGTAATGAACTGGCTCGTCTTCAAGGTAATCAACGTGAAGACATGGACCGCTTGCGTCGTGAATTGGACGATGCGCGTAATCAAATGCAAAATATGGGCAGGTCTAAGGGAGACGAGGTCAGTGCCCTTTTAGCCAAGTTCAACAAGGAAAAACAAGAGCTGGAGGCCAGTTTGATTGAAAAACAAGCTTTGATTGATGAATTTCTTAAGCAAATCGAGGACCAGCAAGGCGAAGCAGATCATATCCGTCATGTAAGTAGTGTCTTGGAGCTGTAGACAAAAATATAAATATATATATATATATATCACAAGCTTAACTTGCGGTATGTTGATAGGAGAAGGATGAGGAAATTGCTGTGTTACAGGCTGGTATGGACGAATGTCTATCGCAACTCGCCGAGTTGCAGCAGGTAGGACTACACAGATGATGTCAGGGAAACAGATAGGAATCTAACACAGCTATGACGCAATGACAGAACGACAAGCAACAAGATTTGCAAGAGGAACTTGATCACTTAATAAACGCACAGACGGACAAGCTCAATCAGATTTTGGGTAAGCAGACACAGAGAATCCACCAATGATCTAAAAATATTGACGTATTTGACAGATTGTATCCTGAGTACATGTGTTCAAAAGATCAACGATAGTATTTATGAGTTAGACGCTCCTGGTTCGCATGGCAACGAAAACTCGACACCCGAATTAGCACTGTCTATGATTGAAAGAGCTAGTATTACATCTGTCGAGTTCATGTCTGCTTTCAGCAAGTTCTTGGATGGCAGCCACACTGGCGACCACACTGGCACTATTACCCGTGCTCTTGAATTCTCTGACACCATCATTGACGTACTTCAGCATTCCAAGGGTATAACACAGTTTGTTTTGAAGGATGAAGATGGCGAGGAATTGGTCCAGCTCGGAAAGGGTTCTGCTGAATCATGTATACAATATTTCAGCAGCGTGATGTCCACCTATCTCAAGATGCTTCCTCCTGCTCAGCGTCCCGAAGTTGTGATTCAAGGAGACATGCGCGTCCAAGAAGCTCTCACTAAATTATCGCAAAAGACCGAAGACTTGATCTTGACGGGAGCCACAGACGTGAATAAAATGGCAGAGGGCGATGTTGGTGATCTTGTTGAGCAAGAAATGACTAGAGCTGCTCGTGCTATCGAAGAAGCCTCTGCCAAAATTCAAGACTTGATGCGTCGTCCTGCAAATCCAGCCTTTTCCGCTACCGATATCCAAGTGCATCAACTGATTTTGAACTCAGTGCTGGCCTTGACAAACGCTATCGCTAATTTGATCAAGTGCGCCACGGCATCGCAGCAAGAGATTGTATCTCAAGGCCGTGGCTCTTCATCCAAGGCTGCTTTCTACAAGAAGCACAATCGCTGGACTGAGGGTTTGATTTCCGCTGCTAAGGCCGTCGCTGTTGCTACCAACATGTTGGTAGAAGCTGCTGATGGTGTTATTAGCAAGACACATTCTCTCGAGCAGCTGATTGTTGCTTCAAATGAAGTATCTGCTGCCACTGCCCAATTAGTCTCTGCATCTCGCGTCAAGTCTAGTTTCATGTCTCGCACCCAAGAACGCCTGGAGATGGCTGCCAAGGGTGTCAAGGATGCCGCTGCTGAACTAGTCAAGCAAATCAAAACCCTTGTGGCTGAACAAAATAAGAGTGAAACTGCTGGTATTGATTTCAACAAGCTGTCTGTTCACGAATTCAAGCGTAGAGAGATGGAGCAGCAGGTAAAGATTTTAAAACTGGACTCTGAATTGACAAATGCTCGCCGCGTTTTGGCAGAGATGAGGTAAGAATTTCGTCCAGCATCGTGTGCATATTTCAACTAATCTTCTTTCACAACTATAGACGTAGTGGCTATCATACTGAAGAAACAGATTAATCGTAATTTATCCACCCTTGCTTTTTACCACAATTCCGAAATAAATAATCGTTTTTACCGAAACAAACTGTTTTTATTTTACATCTGCATAGTATTATGTTTGTATCGAGAAATCATATGAATATACAGACTTTAGGGATTCTATTTACAATAATTTATACAAATTTTATTTCATTGCTAGTTTTATTTTAGAGATGACCATCGTTATTGTTATTGTTGTTGTTGTTATTGTTGTTGTTGCTGTTGATACCAAAACGGCTATTGAGCTCCTCCTTGCCATGGTCTACCTGTTGACCGACATTTTGCATTTGGTTACCAACTTGACCCTTGGTGTTCTGAGCCATACCTTCAGCTTTCATCTTTTCGTTGCCCATAGCGTTTCCGACGGTCTTCTTGATACCACCAACAGCTTGATCGATCTTTGAGTTCATTTAAACAGATTTTTTTTTTTTTTTTTTTTTGGTTAACTTGAGGTCATATAGAGGCAAGCTTCTCCACTTTATATATGCTGAAAGTCTTTACATGGAGTCATATTTCATCATGATGATGAAACAATACTCTCCTCACTGAATTTTTTCAAGCATGGTTTGAACCTCTTTTGGGGATGATATCGCTCATTAGATCCAAATTTCCAATTTCACCAAACTTTTTGCAGAGAAAGGCCATTTTATTCATTGGAGTCATTTTATGAAGATCAACTTGTGTTGGGTTTTTTCACCTGTTATTTTGTTCTCTTCTATGCTATGATAAAGAACAACATAAAGCCTGTTTTATGCTTCATTGAATCAGGCATAAACATCGCTATCTGAGCATAACTTGGTTTTCATTGGGCAATGTGTCTAACAAAAATCTGCAAAAACAGTTTTTTTTCTTTCATATGATTGATCATAAATATCAGATCATAAATATCAGATATTGCTCATAACTTCAGCTAAACTAATACATGCATTTTCTTTTCTTCTCTTGTGCTGTGTTCTATGCTGTTATTTTTTTTTCTTTGCCTTCCTAGTTTCTTCAAGTTTGTTTCTGTTGGTCGTATAACGAATTTGGCGTCTATTCGTTACGTTTAGCATGGTTAAAATACATCATAATGTTCCATCTTCTTTATTGGAAAGTGTATATTTATAATTCGTATAAAAAAGGGTATAATAAAGAATAAATAGAAAAGAGAAAGTTGCCCTTATTTTTTATAGTGCAACTGGCTGCAGCTTGAATATCTGTTGGTAGATGGGATTTGACTTGTCCTGCATGGTACCAAGTATAAGAGATTCTTGCGATTTGTGCCCATTTTGCAGGCAATGAACGTTTTTCTCTTGTATTACTTGTTGTAAATTTCCCTAAAAAACGCATTAGATGGTACATATAAATCGACGAAATAGCCTCTGTTCTTTACATCAACGACACTTCTTATCTCAATAAACTGCTGTTCGAATGCAATCACGTGTGGGTAATGAAATGCGAATGCTGTGGGATGTCCTTCCCATTCAATCTTGAAGTCGTGTTGGATTCTCCTACCTTTTTTATCGATAAAAAACGCGAATTCTATAGCCAACGGTTAATCGATATCATAACAACAAGAGTTGCAGTGAATAGCACTCACTATCATAGCAAATCAAATAGTCTCCGTTTGGCACCTGGAACACAGCGATACGTTTTATAACTGGACTCATCTTCATTTGCTCATCAATCTTTTCGTACTTGGTGATGAACTCTAGGTGCTTGTCTGATGGATCAAGTAGTCCATCAGCCTTTTTTGTCTTCATGTCAACAGCAATAATACCTACAGGTGTAGTCAACAGCAGCATGGATTTGGTGTTATCGATGGCCCAAACATCACAAGGGCTGTAGATGGGCTTCAAATGTGTCACTTGCGTGTTCATGAGCGAGAGTGAGCTGGCAGATCGAATGGATAGCCTGCCCAGCAGACTCCTTTTTTTCATTTCGGTCTTTGGCATGGAGGGCTCGTACAGATTGATTTCAGTGCCGTTGACAGAGGATGGATTAGGCACACAGATCAAAGTTTGGCCAAGACACTCGCCCACATGGAAAAAGGAAACATGGGTTTGGATCTTTCTCCCAAAATGCTGAATGCTTTGGTTTCCATCAGGTCGTCCGTTAATGGTAATATCTAGCGGATACTGCCATAGTGTATTATCTGCTAAAACAAGCAGTAGCTGATAATCTTCCAGCACATGCACTTGGTGCACTTTTTCCAGCGGCAAGATCTTGCGTGGAATGCCTGTACCGTTGTTTGGTCCAATATAGAGTCCATTATCTGTAGCCAACAGATACGACTGGCCTTGATCTGCATAGAGTCAGTCTTTTTGTGTGCATCCCAGAGTTGAGCAAGAGTACCATACTTACCAAAAATAATCATATGGTGGACTCGGATCTCTGCAAAAAACTCATATCGCTTAACACTGTCTACAACGTCAAACAGAGGCTTTCGCTTGAACTTGATGTCTCTTTGCCTCTGTATAATTTGATCCCACGTCTTTCGATTATGCTCGCTTGGAGCAAACAGTGTTAAAGTGCCATCCAGATTTCTACCTTGATGGAAAAAAGTGATGGGCAAACCTAGCCTGGGGCCGCCGTCCAAGATTTGGTTGTTTACGGAGGGCGATACTTTGTTAGGTGTATTTGTAGGCGTTGGCGTTAGCGTTGGGCTAAATGATTTTTTCCGATACAGCCCACCTGAGCTGAGTTCCAGTGAAGGCGGCAAGCGGACACCCAGCAACTCGATGGGAATTGGCTGTGCATGGCACAATATGTCAGTTTTCGAATGCGTCCAAACTGTGCAAACTTACCTTCTTTTGTATGCGGTAATGTTCCACTGCATTGAGCACCTTGACTTTGGCGACAACCAAGTAATGATCAAATAAAATAGCCTGATACTCGGTGGAATTCATGCTTCCTGTCTTTTTCAGTGTGCCTTGCTTGATAATGCTTCTTCCCTGATCCAGAAGCCGTAGATCCATGACATCTTTTTTATTTTTAAAGGTTAGGTGGCGATGAATTTGTTCCAAATCAAATCGGTTTTTAGCTGCTCCCGCAGCGTTATTTACTTTTTGCAATAAATGCTTAATGGCGGCGATGATGGGCGGGATGTTTGTCTTGTCAGGGTGGTTTGCTGCTGTTCGAGAGTGTATCTTGTCCAGCAATAAAGTGTACCTGCCCAGTCTAGTCGTCGGTTTTGTGAGATATCCGTTCAGCTCCAATTTCCGAGAGGCTGCGTTTCTTTCAGTTTGCTGTTAAAGAGGAGCGTTACCATAAAGACATTAAGTGAAAATAGCGCAAAACCTGGGCTTACCTCGGCAAACAGCGCAAACTTGGGGTTGTTGTATCTCTCATGCTCGTAAACGTGCTTGGCTTGATGTTGTCTAGCGCCGTAATACACAAAGGGCTCGAATTCAGCTGCAAAACGCCCCATAATATCGCTTATTTGCGACACGATTGGATGTTCAGACTGCCTTGTTCGAAGCGCTAGTGTCAAGGCAGTACTAATGTCACGAATGGCTATCAGATTCGAGAATACTTTGTCCACAAATCTCTCCCTGCGCTGTATTGGAATAATATCGCTATTCTTTAAAGGATCAATCCAAAGTTTAACAACATAGTCCAAATCATTCATAAAGTTTTCCTCAGTGTATATCAGCTCGAAAATGGTTTCTTGCCGCTTTCTTTCTGTAGCAGGTGTGGACAGCACAATGTAGTCATCGATGGTTTGGCTCCATAATGGCTGGTGTTTCTCTACCTCGTAGATGTAGGCTGTCACTCGCTTTTCTCTTGTATCGACACTGTGAGGCCTTTTCCTCTTTTCCATTGAGAAGGGGTTAACAAGATGGATAATTTACACTGATTTCATTTCTTACCAGTCTTTCTCTTTTAGGGCAGGTGTAACTGTAACACGGATTTATATTATCACAAGTGGGAGTATAACAGTGGGTCAATGCTGTAAAGATACCACTTGGAAGAAGCAACTTGTTGATTTGCTGCTGCTGTTGCTGCTGCTGTGGCTGTGGCTGTGGCTGTTGCTGTATCTGTATCTGTCCTTGTACCGGACAAGTAGTAGTGGAGGTGGTCATTGCCGTTGCATTTGTGTGAAGCGAATTACCATCGTCATTGCCCTCGTCCTCATCGTCACTAGCGTCATTTCCAATAATTGTTGAAGTAACAGAAAAAGAATTATCGCTGCCACTGCTGCTACTGTTTGTGCTCGTGGTACTCCCACTTTGGCTGTCGTTATGGTGGAATAACACTTGATTGAACTGATATATCTCAATAATGTCATCGACTAGTCTATTTTCGTAATTGACATCATGAAAAACTCGCTGTGCCTCAAGTGCTCTACCGACTCTCAAGGCTAGTGAGCGGTCTGAAGTACCAAGGATTTCCTTTAGCTTGTCCTAGAATGCAGACATGATATTATATACAGACAAAATAGTTATTCATTTTGTTTTCTACTTACAATGGCTTCTTTCCCATCAAAAACATTGCTGTATTCAATACCATTCTTTATTCTGTCGCTGGTGATGATCCGCCCCTTCATTTCATGGGCAGTGCTGGATAAGAATGCCCGATAGTAAGTTGGATTGGAAGGCATACTTTTGGGCATTTTGAATGAGTCTTGTTGCTTATTTTCGGGTATAGCAGATAATGACCTGCCGCTGTTATCTTGATACAATACTTTCTTGTTTGAGGATGCTGTTGCCGATGCCAAGATGTGATTTGTTACTGAATCAGATGTAAAGCGGTTGTTTTTTGTAGGCTGTGGTATGTCCTTAACGTGGCATTTACTGCTTGTTAAATTCGTATGCGTAGAAAACGAAACTGAGGAACTAGAAGGTCTTGGCAGGATTTGATGTGGTGATAATAGTTCTTTTTGCTGGTGGGTTCTCGATGTTGTTAATGACCTCCTTAGCCCGAATTTTGAAGAAGCATGCTGAAGTAATTGGCTGCTATTTTTCTGAAAAATGCTCGGCTTTTTGTCGTTCAAGTGCTTGGGTGTGGTAATTGTTTGTGGTAAACTCATCTGGTGAATAACTAGTATTCGATTTTACATGTATATCGAAATACAATTTCGCCGCTCTAGTAAAAAAGCCAAATGAGAAAAGAGAGAGAAAGAGAGAAGGAAACATACAGGACATGGACAGGCTATTAGTAGAATATAGAAGTACACACGTGAGGGAACACAAGCTTTTTTTTTTCCTGAACAAAAAGGAAGCCGGGCTATTAGCAACTAATGGTACCTTGACAGCCGTAAATCATAAAGTTGCCGTTACGGTATTTCTAATAAAAACACAGCGTTTTGTCTATAGACTCGACAATACCTAAACTGTGTAAAAACTGGCTACCTTTTTAGGAGATGTCAAAGAGATATTGTCTGCACAGAATAAACAATGAATTAATTAGAGCATGTTGTTTTTGTATACACTTGCCGTAAATTTCAATAGAATACATATTTATTTTCTGATATAGTAGTATAGCATTACATTAACTAGAACTTTTGTTTTTTTGTTTTTTTAATGCTGGTGTACGGCAAGTGCTAGGCCCACATGTAGTCGCAATTGGTAAAAGCAAACTAATTAGATTTTGAGGATAGCTTTCATCTGTATGTCTCTACTACGCTTTCAAATAGACAATAATCATGTACGTAGTAAAAATAATAAATGCGAATACTTTATTTAATCTTCATCTTCATCATCATATTCCTTCAGTAATCTATCTACCTCCTCCAAGACATCAGGACTGATATCTTCCTCTTCCTCTTCCTCTTCCTCTTCCTCCCCTTCGTCATCATCATCAGAAACGTCAGAATCACCGATAACATGTTTATTAGTCGCAGTACTGTCAGCGTTGGTGGTTTGAGAAACTTGAGGAACTTGATCATTATCGCTCTCTTCTGATTTTTTACCGTTGTCCGATTCTTTCGTAGCTAATTCCTTATCAGATTTGGTATTTTCTTTAGAATCTATAGCTTGAGTTTCAGATAAAGGCAATGAAGCATCTGTAGGTTTGGATCTGAATTGAGGTCGACTCACTCCTGTCGTTGAAGCCAGTTTAGCACCTGTTGCAAGTAGATTATTAAAGATCTCTCGTCCAAGACTTCGTTGTTTTTCAGTTTCTTTCTCGGTTAGTTTGACAGAATGCGCGAATTCATGATCGAAAAAGTTCTCTAATGTTTCATCAGCGAGCACTATCATTCTATGCCAGCGTTATCAATACAGTGTTTTATAAATATATATATATGTGTGTAAGAAAGTAATCACGTACCTTAGAGATGCCAAGGACAAGTATTTATCGTCACCTCTACTTTCTGCATATTCGAACGCATTATGCAAAAACGTTGATACAGCGTTTAAATGATGTTCATCTTGCGTATTTCTAAATATCCAAAGTAACGTTTCCGAGAATTGCACCACTTCATCCTTATTAAGGCATTCGTCTTTGTCAACGTCATGCAAATCGAAAAACAGCTTGATTTGTGAGTTTAAATCACCCGTATGAATAGAGCCAACGCCAATGATGATATCCTATAGAGGCAGTTTCAATTCAAGAGAGGTCCAGCAATATGTGCGGCTTGAATACATACCTGAAGGCTGAGGTTTTGCGAATGTTGTCTGTCAAATACATGAAACAATTGGTTCAAAAAGTTCTTTGCGACTTTGAGTTGTCTTTGTCGATCTGATTGATAGTCTTCGGATTCAATCTTGGCCCATGAAGCAAGCGATCCAATAAAGATTTCAAATGATTGCAGGTCCATTTTGGAGTCATTGCGTTCCGCTCGTTTCTGTTGCTTGTAGTATAATACATTATAGAATTTGTCATAAATAATGCCTAGCTCTGCCTTGTCTAATCCTGCCGTATTCTCGATGTTACGTACAGCCGATCGTTTGGTGAATGATTCAATGCCTGCTACAACTTTTAATTGATGGGTTTGTCTTAATTCTCGAATTAACTCGTCTGTTACACTGCTAAATTCACGATATGCCACTAGTAAAAGCTCGTTGAATTTCTAGACAAGAGGTGTTAGTAGAAAAGCGTAAAGAGGTCAATGTGTAACATTACTGTCAAGTTCTTGGCTTTTGGATTCTCGGAATCGGGATAAAGAGGTTTATCAAGATGACTGAAGTAATCCTTGAGGATGTTCACAAAAGCACCGTCATCTGTTGCTTTCAATAGTTCATCTCCATTAATCTTGAGAATAGCTGCAAGTCAAACATTAGCGTAAAATTCATTTGGTCTGACCAACATGTTTTATTACCAAGTCTAAAGCGTAACATTAGTTAAAAGCACTCGCAAATACAAAAAAAACGGCACTACCTACCCAATTTGAAACAAAATCTTGGGTCCTTCCATGAAGAAACAATCCAACACTCTAAAAGCAAACAGCAAAGGCATTGAATTGATGTACAGACTCAAAAACCATGGCAGGCATGCAACTGACAGTTGGATATCCGTTTCTTTGAAATGTGCATGTAATTTGGGCATTGTCTTGTCCAACAAATGTTCAAAAATGATCTGGTCCAAAAGTGCGCCATACATTGACGTGCTATAATAACCAGGCAATAAATCATCACACAAGACGCTAAGCGTAAAAAACGCTTGCTCTTCGCTCATATAGCTACAGTTCATCTAATTAGTACTAAGCAATATGGCCCTTCAATCACCTTACATAAGGATCGCAGATGTAACAATATTCATTGCTTGACAGTAACCCAACTCAGGGTCTTTCCAAGAATAGGCACTTAGCACTCTTCTCAAACTGTTGATGCCTTCTGGATGTTGATATGCTTTGTATTCCGGCAAAGATCGGTTCAAATCTTTCTCTATCTCTTCCAAACTTAAAGAGTTTCTATTTTTGTTTTCTTCCAAAATTCGATTGTATAATCCCTGATTCATGAATCGCTCAAAAATAACTCCAGAACACACCTCCCATATTTCACCACGCAATCTATTAGGCAACCCTACTCTGATCAACTTGGCGAAACGAGGCGTCTTTGAGATAGTCAAATTGCGTCCATATTCTAATGCAAAAATCAGCAATTGAGGTCAAAATAGCGCCCTATATCAATATACCATTCAAATATTTCTTCCAGAGCTTCATTTTGCTTTTTTCCTTTAGCTTTTTTGGATCGCCAGGAAAATCAAATTGCAAGCCCAAGCCGCCAGGTATCGTGTTCATTTCCTCATATGTCTTTTCTCCAATCACAGCCTCAGACGCACATGTGGTCAAAAACTGCTTCATCATTCTCATGTGCTTGATTTGGTTTCTCAAGCTAGTGGTCAATGTAGCTGAAAAATCATCGTACTCTTTTGGATTGCTGTTTGCATTGTTAGTGTTTGCACTAAATCGAATTGTAAATCGAATTGTATACAGTACTTACACATTCAAATAATACACTGATTCAGATTGGTGCCAATTGACAATTTTGATAGGCAACGTATCAGGCCTATCTGATAGTTTTTCTACCCGGCGGATGGTATACAGTGGCATGACCACTTCAAAATAACAGCCTGGATCTGTGGAGCTGAATGTCAGGTAAGCCTCTGATAAACACAGTACGCCATTATAATTCGTAGTCTTTCTTTCATGGTTATTGCTGGAAGTAGCAGCAGAATCACTAGCCTCCTCGTCGACAGGATGAACAGCACTAAATGAATAAATCAAATGTTCGGTTGGTGGTAATCGAAATTTAGCTCTATATCGTTCATCACGTTTTTGGGCTGCCAGATTGGTTTTGAGAGGCTGCATTAATTTCCTGATTTCAGCAGCAGGCAGAGAGGCGATTTTGTTGGATGATACTTCTGAATCTTTAATCGCATCAATATCGCTATCCTTAATGTCGATCGATACATCGCTTCCTGGTGCGTGTTCTAAGGCTGTACTCTTTAAAACTCGTTGCATGGCTAATCCTGTCAATTGAACCAAAATGTCATAGACTTCATCTCTTTTGAAAAGATTGGAGAAAAAATGCTAGCGAGCGCCCAAGTTAGTTTAACGGATAATAATGTATAATCCCCCCCCCTTTTTTTTTATACAGATTCACATACTTCACTTTTATCCTTTAGGGAAATCTTTATCGCATCTGAAAACACACCACGTTTCGATCGCTCCTTTTTGATATCCTGTATATCTTTCAGCTCCAACAGCAATTTTGTTTCATAGCCAAGCAAAAATGAATAAAAGGCAAGATAGTTTTCGCTAATGTAAAGCCATCCTTGACTAGTGAATCGATTTGTATGATACGCACTAGAGTAATCTAAGTAAACAGACTATCAGTATTCGATTTTGCCTCCTATTTGGTCGCAACGCTTACAGTTGACAAGTCGCTCAGAGGAAGATACATCGAATGTTTGTCTAAAGCTTCTTGATGCTTTTCTGACTTTCTCGTCTGTAGAGATTTCATCTGTGCCAGAATCTATGCAGGTGTTTAGAAGAAATGTACTACAAGGCGTGAAAAAAAAAATACCTCTGCGTGTAACGATCGAGGTTATCTTTGTTACAACAAACGGCTCCGAATCCTCCATATCAAGATTATCAAGCGACGGCAGCAAATTCACTGTACGCTACATTAATACCGCTAAAATTTCTAGTCATTTCTTCGAATCTTACATTCGATCCAGCCCCACACTATCTCTGCCTTTTTTTCTGTTTCAGCAACTGCAATTTGTAGGTTTGTGCCGTTTACACGTCGAAACAAAATGCGATAAGGAGATTGCTTTGTATCCAGCCTATCGCTTATGGTTAGATTTGCACAGATAGAACGAAATACAAACAGCATACACATTCTGTAAGGTGCCCAGCACACTTCTCATAAGGCCGCTTCTCTGTGTCTTTGTTTGCTGCAATATAAAGCAACTGTTTTCTTTAACATTTGCCCAAAAAGCGCTGTTATCCACTCGTGTAGGAAGAGTAAACAACTCAAACGCCAAATTGGAAGATGCCATGGTATTTGAAAAATAAAAATAAAAAGCAAGTTGTAATAAAAAAGTTGAAAAGGAAGAGTTAATATAAGCTTAATTTACATCCAAGAGGGGTTTGAATAGAGTGAGAAGCAGAAGCACTTTCCTGAGTACCCATGAGTTATCAGAGCGATTGCGTTTAAAAGAACCTTAGTTAATCCATACAATGTATTTTCTGATAAATAGATCAACATTCGTCCTTTGACTGCATCCAAGCAAGCTGATTGATATTATATGCGCATAACGGCTTCATGGCAAGACAGTTGATGTTAACAACTGTCTATAACTTGGGATAGATGTATCATGCAAGATTCGTCGCTACTACATTGAAATACGCGAAAGTATACAAATATATGACTCTAAAGGGAACACGCATGTATAAAGTACATTTATTCATTCTGGTTTTTTTTATTCACTGTTAATTTTGCCTCTTGTTCTCTCTTGACTCTATCCCTACTTCCACGTAGTCGTTGGTAAATAATCCACGTTCATAATCATTTGTATCTGCCCGTAAACAGGGTATTTTAAAACAAAATACATATAAACGCCCTCACCTACTTCCTGCTTGTAAACTGGCTCTTACCACTGCTAATGCGGTTTCTTGGCCTCTATAACCCTGCTGTTATCCCTACTGTTGCTCCGTTATTGATTGAGACTGACAAGTCTTGATTTGTTTTTTTTCGTGCACAACGTGGTTATATCAGTCTACATTGACTAATCTTGGTTGTCAAAAAATAAAATGCAGCCTTTTATCGATAAAAACCAGGAAAAACGCTGTGCCAAGTACATCAAGAACTATCTTGAGAGGATAAAGAGGTAGAAGGTTATTGGACGCATATTGCCTACAGACAGCCGGGAACATATTTCCAAAAACCAACTTTGCCACTGGTGTAGCTGCCCTGAGCGAACTCCCATTCCAAGGAACAATTTGCTTCAAGTTTTCAAAAACAAGCAGTGAAATTTCTTTCTTCAGTGCTCTAAAATGGGTGATCATTACAGTAACGCAGGCTCTGTGGTTAGCTCTAACCACAGTGTCAATTAGGATGAAAATGACAACAATGTTGTGATTAAGGTCCACAATCCTCTTCAAAAGCCAAATGCTAACAAAATTTGCGGTGCCCCTGTCACTAAATGGAATACATTGACAGAATGGCAAGGTAAAAAAAATACATGGTAAATTGCATTTCATAATGTTGTCCTAATTTTTCGTCATTCTTATAGGCGTCAAGAAGGCCAAGTCTGCATGGTCAAGTATGTCTGTACAGCTGCTTCTTGACTTTCGAGTAATCCGTCATAAAATCAAGTGCATCCCATTTTCAGATACTTTGGAAAATTATAAAAACTTGAAATATACGGTCATGCATTTTTATTCAAAGTAGAAGCTCTTTAAACATTGCCTGTATAGATTCATCATAATGAATTACCAAAAGTTTCCTAGTCGCAGCCCAGAATGGTGGGTTTGAACTGCAAAAACACATTTAAAAACTTTTCCATCTTTCTTTTTCACCCTATATTAGTAATGATGTCAGACAAGAGAGTACTTCCTCCTCCTAACCAAGACCTTGAATCATTGTGCTATCTAGAAACCATGTAGTGTTCGAAACCCCTTTGTAGAATCGCAATATGGCTGACGCTGTGTTTTTAGGTTTGCTGAGCATGGATTTGACGATGGATTCAGAGATGGTGAACGATCAGGAGAATTAGAAGGTCGCATTTTTGGCTGCGAAAAGGCATTTGACTTGGGAAAGGAAATTGGGTTTTATTCTGGATGCGTAAGCATGTGGACACAATTAGCAACACAACACCCCCAAACTGTGCCTCAAAGGTAATATCGAAAAGCAAAAGGGATGTCGACTACTAATAGCATCTTTTTAAATAGAGCTATGAAGCAAATAGAAGCTCTTAAAAAGTTAATTGATGAATTTCCTGCACACAATGATCATGACGCCGATCTATTCGCTTTGAGAGATAAAATGAAGAACAAGCTTCGAGTTATTAGCTCTTTGTTGGGCATCAATCAAAAGTTTATAACGACGGAAAAGCCTAAAATGACCTATTGAATATCGCATTATACCCTTTTGTCAACTGTTTATTCTGTAAACCTCTGCTTATGAGATGGTGGTCGTAAGAATAAAAGCTATCCAGACTAATTTAAAGTTGAGACGAATGCAAGTTAAAGTTTGTCCATCTTGATCTGATATACGGATATCATCGTCAAGTTTTTTATTCATCTAAAATTACTTCAAATCGTCTCAAAACCCTGTAGTTAAGGAAAGAGGCTGATGCCAGAACCTGCATATTTTTGGTAGCATTTTCGACGTAATTGTTATCTTTGCAAGTGTTGCTGATCCACATATATTTTTCCAAGAAAATGCAAGGCATGACTGATCTTGCCTACAATGCTTCGAGGTAAGTGCGATATTAATTGCAGTAATAGCTATACACTGTATTAAAGTAATTTGTTTGATTGCGTACTTTCTTGAACCAGATCTTTTCAATCAAACTATTGCAATGTCTCGCTTTTCCCTCATGGCTGAAAACAACGCACAACGCACAACACACATTACACAACACACAACGCACAATTCATTAACAAGAAATCCTTTTCTTTTAATACCATTTATCAGAAATTAAACGATATACAGGCCAAAAAAAAACTTATTGACTAGCGACAAGCTTTTCAGTCTTCTTGTTAGCACGACGTTCACGGAGAGCCTTATTCTTGGCACGGAGAACATCAGCTTGTTCAGCAAGGGTCTTGGCACGAGCCTTCTCAGCCTTGGCCTTGTGGATGTGCTCCATCAAGACACGCTTGTTCTTGAAACCGTTACCCTTGGACTTGAGGTAAAGGTGATGATACAAGTGCTTGTCAATCTTACCGGCTTCTCTGTATTTGGCTAAAAGACGACGGAGGACACGCATACGGCGCATCCAGATAACTTGGCTACGCATACGAGCATCAGCAGTACCCTTTCTCTTACCGTGACCCATGTGGCGACCGTTACGCTTAGCAGCAGCACGCTCGAGAACACGGAAACGAGATTGAGAGATCTCAGGCTTACGGATGATAAGACCGTCCTTGACGAGCTTACGGATGTTAGCACCTGTGTATATTCCCATTTAGTATATCAACCGGCATTGTGTATAACAAAACTTACGAGAATTGGCGTTGGAGATCTCGTTGACCTCATTAGGATCGAGCCAGATCTTTCTTTGACCACACTTGAGGACGGAGGCAGCGAGACGCTTTTGGACCAACAAACTGACCCTATAATACAAACAGATTGTGTCAGTTAATCGTATCCAATCCGACCATATTTCCTAACATTACATTTTTAAAATCGACTAAAGCGAAAAAGAGGAGGTTACATCAAATTTGCCTGTTGGAATCAACTAAAATCCAAGAAAATTTTTGTTGTGAATCTATAAGCCACTTCTTGCACCTCGAACAAAGTGTCATCTTGACTTTCAAGGAGCGATTCAGTGGTGTATCAGGGTCAAAAATAGGGGCAAAAATTGATTTGCATACAAAAGCCCAGCAATACCATAAGAAACAGGCATGTCTTATTTTCGCTAAATGTCGCTTGCCTCATCGTTAGCATGGAAGCTTTCTTCAACAAGCTAAAAATCTGATCCAGTATAATGTCCGCTGGAAATGCTCATCCTTGAATCTGGTTTACATGTAATGTTGTCGATTTGAGGGCATAATGGTAGTAGCAAAGAGTTCAGATATACATACTAACATAACGGGCTACTCTCTGTCCAATCAAATTCACAACGCTATGCTTCATTTTTACTTTCAAGAACGTTTTAATGTTAAACGGGTGATTTTATCACAAACAAATGCAATGTTTAATGGCAGTTTTTCGTCTGAAATTGTTGCCAATTGGTCCTATATGTCTTGCAAAAGAAAAAAAAAAAAAAAAAATTGACATCCTGTACAACTTGCAGTAAAGGGTTGGGTGTAAGAAAAGTTGTTCGAAAATGAGTGAATGACTTTCACTGCAATTACTTTACCTTCTTTTCCCTTTTTTCCTACTGTAACTCAGACTACTTGATATATACTCCATTGCCTTTACATAATAAAGCACATCATGAGCAACATTATCATTTTACCTCCAATCAAAGTGCTGGTTCAAGATAAACCATTGCCTCCCTCTAAACATACCGCCCGTCGTAAACAAATAAAAAAGAAGCCTCGTATACAAAATGCTCAATGGTTTTTCTTCAAGAATTACCGATGGATTCCACTAGACAGTGTCAACCATGGGAAATTAGAAAATGCAATTCTCTCGAAAGGTACATTTGTTGATATTCGAGATAGTCATTTTCCAAAAGTTCCAAAAGTACGTGTATTCCCAGAATTGGATTACCTTAGTTATTTAGGCATTCGATACAGGATCAGCAAGGTTTTATTACCTGATGAAGAGTGATTATCCAATAAAATGTACAATACCCCACAAACATAATACAGTAATGATCATGCCGCCATAAAATATCCATTTATCTTGTGCTGATCTTCTTTCAATATAACGAATGACGTTTTGAGATAAGCCTAAATGGTTTGCTGTATCCAAAATCTTCTTTTGCGTTTTCTGATCAAAGCTATTTTAATCACTAATCACTGAATTCACTGAAATATCCTTCAACACACCTTTAAAATGCTATGCTGATCTGTTAAATTCTCTAACAAGTTCTGTGCTTGGCCAATAAAATCGTCCAGCTGTGAATCAGTGTTGCGAGCAAAAGATTGCTCGCGTATTGCAAATTCGTCTCGAGATAGAGGTTGATATGGATGTTCAGGCTTTTTTTATATCGAAACTGTTGGTTGCTTTTTTTTTTTTTTGCTCATTCGATATCGAGATAAACTTACGGCATTAGCACCTCTATTCGGTCTTCTTAATAAACTATCTCTGTTCTGCTCTAGTTTTTGGGTTTCTTGTTGCTTTTTGATAGCCTCAAAACGTATTTTCATATCTTGTAAATCGTGCCTAAACTTGGATACCCGTCTTTTGCGTCGTTAATCTCAACTCTTGTGAGTAAACAGCAAATACAAACACTTACGTTAAAGCCGTTTCCTTTTTCACAGGTATTAATTCTCTTTTGGCCAGATTGTCATAATCGTCAATCGATCTTTGCAAGGCGTTGAATGAAACTGATATTTGGCCTATTCCAAGTTTATTAATACCGAGTATGTCTGATGATGATGAATCGTACCCTGTAGGCCAGCTGAACTGTCTTGACCTGACTGAAATCCTAAGAATACGCATAAAAAATCAGCTAGCAATTCAAGGCTTTCATAAAATTCAAGCATTTTACTGTCTAGATCTTTTTGAAGAGCATGGCTTTGCTTTAAAGCGTTGTTATATAAAGAATTCATACCACAGGTTAAAAAAGAATTATGTGGAAAGTGTAAACGAGCACCTTCATAAAGGCAATCGCGGGACTACAAATATCAAGAACAACTTCGGCTGCAAGAATAGGGTGTCTACCCTCCTGACGCTGCATGAAGCGATACTCTTGATTAGACGACTCATTTCCATATAATGTATGTGTGATTATTACCCTTTTGATGGGGTAATCACTTTAATGAAGGGCTTTTGCTTGCAATAGTCTGAAGTACCCATAAATAGGGGTTGAACCCGATTTAAATTTTTTCAAATCAATGATACAAGGCAAAAACTTTTATTAAATTAGTATAAAGAATAAAACATAATGAATAATGTATCTATGAATAAATTCGTTTATTGATAAATTAAAAGCTATATCAATCGATTTAATATCAGAAAAACGTTTCTTGGAGAGCATTGGATTAGTAAAATGCCCCGAAGAGCTGATTGAATATCACACGTTGTAACCACCAATATACTTGATTTACACAACTTTGATAGGATTCATACCCGTTATGACCAGTCCAAGTATTTTGAACCCGTATTAAAAGACTTTCCGGGGCTCTATTTGCTATCTAATGCATTTCCACACAAAAAATTAGCCATGAATTTTCACATAGTTCGCCAATTATGAAATCGAAAACTTTCTTTGGTTTTCACCATTTTTTGCTATTAATGATGCAAATTATGGACTTTTAATACAAATTTTGTATTCTCCTTCAGTTGCATGTTCGATTTTTGGCTTTCAATGTATACCATAATATAAAGAGTAAAGCAATTTAGAAAAAGCTCCCGATCTCCTAATATATGATATGTTAGTAGTTTTTATTCCAAATAAATCCAGAAATACTGTTGAAAAATGCTCTAGGTAGAAATGCATCTAGAAAGAGTAAGAATTAGACTATCAAAGTAGTGAAAAACAAGTAAACTGTGATAAAAAAGAGCATCGACAATATCTCCTTATGTCGCCAATGTAAAAGATAAGCTATATGGTACCTTAAAGACCATCAACTTGGCAGCGTTCAAAGGTCAATGTGACCTTGATTCGGATCCTGTAAATATTCTAGACATTGCCTACCCAGGTCTAGCTGTCATTCGAACCCCAGTTTGTTATATAAGCTTATTTTTTCTCGCTGTCCTTTCTTTAGACAAAGCACAATGTCCAGCACTTTATTTAAAGCCATCGGTCACAATGGTAGCGTAACCTTGCGTAAGTTTCAACCTACTTGGATTCGAGCCATAGCCACCACTCCTGCAAGCAATCTTTTCGACGCAACCAAGGCAGCAGCAACATTAAAATCACCCATTACCAACACAACATCAACAGCTATCCCTATTACACCTTCCATTCCAACCACTCCAGCTAGTAGCCATGTGCCTCTTGTTCCTAATGACGAAGTAGTTAGCCAGCTAGTTAATACATTGATGAGAGATGGGAAAAAAGCCAGAGCACAACGATTGATTTCTGACAGTATGAAGCACCTTTCAAAGAAGCTCGAAAACAACAATGACCCTTACACTGTCTTGCTTGATGCTATTGAAACAGCCTCACCTTTATTGAAATTATCTTCCACCAAGAAAGGATCCAAAGTTGTCCATGTACCTACGGCATTAAGAGACCGTCAACGTCGTCGTCGTGCTATAGTTTGGATGTTGGAGGCTTCCAAGAAGCGTGGAGAAAAATCTTTTGAAGAAAGATTTGCAGGTGAAGTATATGACGTTTCCCAGGGCGTAAGTTCTGTTTTGCAAAAGAAGCTGCAAATTCATAAGCAAGCGTTAGCAAACCGTGCCAATGCTCAAGTTTCTTACAACACTCAGCGATAAATTGTTTCCCTTCTGATCATTTTTTCATGTATACAATATTAACAATAAAGATTTATTTAGAAATGTACATGATTAATACATATTCCTACTGCATGATTTTGAGAGATTATTGTCATAAGAGTTGTATTGTTCAAGTACACTCTTATTTCGCAAGCATTTGATAATGATAATAATCGCTGGTTTAAGGTTAATGCAATCCAATGGATCTGCTACAGGAGGGGAATGGCGATAAACTGCCAATGTACCACTTGCAGTTGAAAATGTGGATGAAATTGATAGTCTATTCAAATTTTTTATACTTCAATATCTCTAAATCCTGTATCGACTATTTTAATAGAGAAAAAAAAGGACATGTTTACACACGCGTATGCGTATTCTACTTGGATTGAGCAAACCCAGCTTTTCTTCTTAAATGTATGCCTTTAAATTTGATATAAACCAACAAACTCATGCCGATGACATTGAGGGAGGCTAGTAGTACACAAACATAACCTATGGATAATGCTGACCCTATAATGGGCGATATAAGACTTAGTACAGCAGCCGTGGTCATGCGGAAAAAGTTGCAGGCGGCTGTTACTGATGCTCCTTTCCCAGGGATGCTATCCACCAAATACGCAGATCCAGCCGTGTACACTATTTTTTTTTTTCTATTTCTTAAATACATCAACTGCGCGATTGCAATTAAATGCCTACCTTGGCTCATACCAAAACACAAGATGCTAAACCCTATGATGGCTGGCCAAACTGAAAATCCGGCCATAATACTCCAGCCAAATAGCAAAACGCCCAAAGGTATAAGAATAAACCCACCAGGCCTATATGTACGATAAGAGCATTTAAGTAGCCATGACAATAAGCTGGACTCATGATCTTTACCATGCATTTAATGTTAGTCTATCCTCTGCTTTAGATATACCGCCCCTTCTGTTACTAGATCTGATCAACAGGTAATCAGACAATCTGCCAGAGACTATAGAGCCGAGAACATTTCCAATGCCTGCACCAAGAAAGCTTAGCCCTATACGCATTATATACACATTTGTTCAAGTAAATGCGTTTGTGTCTCGTTTTAGTGTTTATATACCTGTTTGCCATGAATCAAAACCGTAATGTATAAAGTAGATGTCTGGAATCAGCGTTTCCAATGTAAACATGGTACCGAAACAGAATCCAATTTCAATGGCTATAAAGCAAACAAAAACATACTGCATCATTGCAAAACTTTTGAATGGATTGAATCTCGAATGATTTGCTACGTCGTCGACAACGGGAAGAGGTGCAGGCGCAGAATCTCCTCGAGGCGGATTGCTCATAGCGAGCGTGGCTTGACTAGGTAATTCTGTAAATCGCTGATCCCAACAATGGTCTACGCGATATGTTTCGGGAAAGAAAATAAAGAAGAATACAAATAGAAGTACGCCATAACCTGTGCAAAGCCAGAACACAGCTCTCCAACCTGCTGCTGTAGTGATACCACCACCGATAATTGGACCTTTTTCACAAGATGTATAAGTCTATATACATGCGTATACTGTCGATTTTACGCTATCATCTAGCCTTACCTATCAATGGCCCAAGAAATTGGCCTACGAATAAAAAGCTAAATGCAGAACCTCGTTCTGTAATCTGCCAACAATCAGCGACGGTGCCTGCTCCAACCGACATGGTCACTGTTGCAATCGATAAAAGTTTGTTATGTTTAGTGTCATCTACTTCTATACACATGTTTATATACCTGATGTACCGATTGATTGAATACAGCGCAAAACAATTAACAAATAAACTGAGCTAGCCAATGCACAGCCAATTGAAGCAGCAACGAAAATCAGCAACGCAATCAGATAAAGGAACCTTTACAAGCCAGAAAAGTTATACACAAATACACTCGTTTTGATAGCTTGCACATGTACCTTCTTATGTGATAGTAGTCGGACACAGAAGCCCAAAATATAGGTCCAATACCACCAAACAAAATGAACAAGGACGAGACAAGTGTAATCTCAATTTCTGAAGCATTTAGCTCTAAAGTGATATCTGGAATCCCAGGGAACTATAATATATACAAAGTTAGACAGTAATAACACTATACGCAGTATGTACAACGAAACAAAGGCTTGCATACATAAACTGTAGAACAAAATCCATTTAGAGATGCTCCCAATGCCAATGCAGCCAAAATCAATCTCTTTCTGGAGGGAGACAGTAGCCGAGGGTCATCTGGAACTACTGGCTTGAATGCCATCTTGTTCTTTATGTAGCCCAAAAATCGAACACAGCAGATGCTTATGGTATAGTTTCCTCGTCCAACTCTTGCACCAACAGCTGTGAGAGCAGAATCATCATAGAGAGCTTCTGCTTGGAACGCATTCTTCAACAAGAGAGATCTTCTCATACTGCCGTTCTCATTGATAGCTATTGATAAAAGAGATGGGCTAGGCGTTATTGCTATTGCGTGTAATGTATGTGAGAGCTGCTGCTGCTGCTGCTGCTGATTTGCAGGGATTGCCTCTAATGCTACATCTTCATATTCTACGGCAGTTTTTTCTTCGTGAAAGATACTACGAACTTGATTCATGTGAAATGTGAGAAATAAACAAAAGAGATTTACCTGTGTGCTCATCTCAAATAGCAGTGTATATACACTATTTACTACAAAAACAACTTGCTTTTATCTTGAATAATATAGATGTTATCATGTTGCTATCCCATGGCTATAAAAATAGAGCAGTTTTCAGCCGCCTGTTGCTGTCTGAGGAGACAAACATACAGGATTTGTGAAATGTCATGCAAAAGAACACATTATGACAAGACATGCCATTTAGTTAATCAGACGATTTCTTTATTACTGAAATATATAGCAGGGAGCACACATAAAAGAAACCAACGCAGCAAAGAGCAGAGATCGACATTGCAGTCTATATACACACACACGTACAAGCATGCAGGGTGATATAATATATATTGATTATTATAAATTTGCTGGACTATGCGTCCTTGAAGCAGAAGAAGCAGCAGCAGCAGCAGCAGCAGCAGCAGCAGCAGCAGCAACCGGTTTATGGCTATTGTTATTATTAGCACTAGAAGCTGATTTCAAGTTTGCAGCATCTGTAAATATCTTTTCTAGCGAAACCTCGTTTAAAAAAGTTCCTTCGCTCGCAGCTCTTCTCAGAGTGGTCGTCAGATGCCTCAGCTGCATGTTTGCAGCGAACGTTTCCTGGTGTCTTTTGGCCAAAACTTGGTTTTGAGCATTGTTTGTCTCCTCGAGCTTCTTCTTTGCATCCAATGCACTCAGAACCTTCCTCTTTAGCTGAGCTGTTTCCTTCTCAAAGGCGGCAGCTGCTTCTCGTGCTTTATCCGCTTCTAATTTTAGACTTTTATGGAGTTGTTTCTTGTCTAATTTCAGGGCCTCAATGTCGGCACGAAGACGCCCAATGGTGCCCTCTGCTTTTGCTTGTGATGCTTGAACGGACTGCGTTGACTGAGTGGTCTTTTTGCGAAGCTCTGCATTTTCGTTGATCAAGCGCTTAATCTTTTGTTCGTATTGCGACCTCACCTCCTGCGCCTGTCGGTTTTCTCGCAATTGCAATACAGTCTGCGGTCGTTTGGGCAGTTGTGACACAATGGTTGCGCCCGATTGTCGAAGGGCAGCGTCTCTTTGGTTCTGTATCTCTAACAGATGGTCCTTCATTTCATTCAGTCTCGACTCATAGTTGATTCGCATTTGGGTATATTGATCTTCAGACCTCTCTAATTGACCCACCAGTTCACGCTTAACTAGCAAATCGGCTTGTATCTGATGCAGCATTTTCAGCAAGTTTCTGCTGGATCTTCTCATGTCTTTTTGTTGGTGGTGGTGGTGGTGGTGATGCTGTGGTTGGCGCGACAGGGCGGCGGTTTCTACACGCGAGGTTGTCATGGAGCTGTCTGTATCGTCCCACATCGAGTCCAATGATATAGACTTGCGCTTGATGGATCCATTGACAGAGGGCAATTTTGGCACGTCTGACCAGCATGGCACAGCCTGTAGCGCAAAGTGAGTAATTTAGATACGCCTACACAGGGACAACTTACCAGAGCCTCTAATTCATCGTCCTCTAATGTGTTACTTGGAGGACAAATAATGGTGCTATCTGCAGGCATGCTGTAATTTTGTGTTTGATGAGCAGGAAAGACTTTGTTATTATCCTCAGCCTCGCAGGACAGCAGCAGGTTATTTTCGCTCGCTAAAGAGGTGGCAGTTGTTTCCCTGCTGGCATGTGACGCATCATGTAATACCGTTTCATATGTTGACTGTTGTGACCAAGATATAAACAAGTTTGCATATGCGCTAAGTAAAATTTAGAATCAACAAAATCTCCCCCCTCGCACATATTTGATTGTTGCCAACATTTACCTTGAATCTGCCATCATCGCCATAGTACTCTTCACGCAACAAGGCGAGCAGCTCATCCATGTTTTCGTGCGTCGGTCTCCTTTTCAGCGCGGGCGATGATTGCGTTTTCATTCGTTGGATGACAGGCTTTTTTTTACTGGTCAAACGACGGCTTGAAGATACCGAGCCTTGTTGCTTTTTGGTTATATTGCTATCAACAAACAAATTTTTTTTATCGAAAAATCCCATAGAGGATGAAACTTTCGGCCGCTGTGGCTGCAGTGACTGTAGCCGTGATGAAAAGTCTCGACCTGTGCTGCTGTTACACGTTTCAGCAAGCGGTGGCCTCAAATGTTGGGCTTGATATGCATCTTTGCCCAGGAACGGAGTATCTCTATCGCTTATCCCTTGAGCCAAATCTATAGACCATTGGCGAGAAAAGGGCTCGATATCCTGTGTATCTTGTCCTGAATATCGTTCCGTCGTGCCATCATGATGATCGTCATCTTTCAGCGTCTGCGACTGGCTTTCAAGTCTAGATGGATTCAAAGACTCTTGGTTGACTGGAACTCTATTTCGAATGTTACGGGCACGATTGGCATATTCGAGTGTGTTTAACGTTTCTGTGTAATCCGAACTCGATGCACTTACACATGCCAACATGAGCGTATGACTATTCCCGCCTAGACTGTCCTGCAACAAGCTTGTCAATTTGCCATCCTTATGTGGCACATGTCCGGGCCATTTACTGCCGCTTTTTTTATTGTCTCCCAACGCTGATAAAACTCTATCAAGCGGTAGCAGTCCACCATTAATCTCTTTTTGTCGATCTTTCATGGCACTTGACTGTTCCAACTAATTTTTTTTTGGTTGCTATTGTTACCATTGGCAGTATTTTCGTGTTTTTTAAAAAGACAACTCACTCTTTCTGATCCTGCAAAATCCACGAAATAAAACTTGGAAACTAAACTTTGCGGTGCAACGCCCATGTTCTCAACAAGCATTGATGTATCGGCAGCGGCGGTATCAGTGTCGTAATTTACAGCTTGTTGCGTAAGAATAATTGAGAATATCGCATGTGAGGAAGAACAGGCTCTTCTCTTTTGAGATCCGTTTTGTAAGCAGCTAATGACCAAAGTTAGCGCAATGTACAATTCAATCATTCTTATTTTTTACCGCATCAAGTCTTTTGCCGTGTAAATTCTTTGTTCTTTTACACCTGTCCAGTGTATTTTGCCATCTATATCTTCAATGATCGTCGCATGATCTTTTTGCTGATGAGTCATTTCCGTCGAGATTAAAAGATCATGTATATCCTCATTATACAGTTCTAAAAATGATGCATATATCTGAAATGTATTACTCTGGAGTTCTGCGGCGCGTTTAAAGAGCGAATGTGCGAAACGAGGTATGATGCCTATTTTGTTTGCGGATGCTGGTTGACTTCTACTCCCGCTCATGATCACTTTATATACCTACCTTGTTGGTTGCTTTGACCAGTCCCTGTGCCCAAGCTATACGTCTTTCCCGATCCATTTTGTCTGCTTTAAATTAGACGCATGATACTATATTTCGCTTTATTATCAAGTAATTACCCGAATGCAAGAATCGCTACATTTTTGCTGGATCAAAAAATAAAAACGGAGATTTAAATATTTTCAGGTACCAAATTTGTATTAAATAATTTACCCTTCTATAAATCTATCAACAAGAGGCAGGATACTGTGATCATAAAGCTCTTGTTGAGATGTTTTGGGTGGAAATACAAAGTCAAAAGTGAAATATCTCTCGTTTCCAATTATAATTCGTGGTTCATCTTTTACAAAAGTGATACTGCAGCCATCTTGATTAGCATGTATCAAGGGCCTTACCCTTAGCGCCACTCTATATAAATACTTTTTTCTTTAGTCGTTTGAACAAACATTTCAAGCTGTATGTTCACATACGTAACAGCCGCTGTAGCCATGAATGGTCACGAGTGTATATATACAGAAAAGACAGAGAGATCTAGAAGGAAAATAATGGTTTTTTTTAAAAAAAAAAAAAAGCAAAAAAAAAAAAAAGGAAGCTAATGGTAATGCGAAATGCAAGACACAGCACTACAAATAGCCCTCAGCAGAAGCAGCACATCTCACATGTGCGGAGATTCCCTCAAGTGCTCCATCACACTACGAAATTCCCGTTGTCAAGGAGGCGATCATATTTTATTTGAAAGGCTTATGATCTTTGTTTTTGCGCAAGCACTAGAATGTGTAACAACTAAATAAAGAAAATCATGTCTAGTTTTCAACAACGTGGTCCAGGCCCTCCTTTCATTATATTTAAAGAAGGAAATCCTCTTATGGAGATATGTGGATCGGGTCACTTTTTTTTCTTTCTCTATTCGCTTTGGCCAAAACTAATCATGCCGGCGTACCTGCCTGTTATCATATGTAGAAATCTTGATTTGGTAAAAGTGGAAAAAAAAATATAAAAGAGAGCCAGTTTACTTCTGTTTTTTTCCCTCATCCTTATTATCGCTATATCATCAACACACAGAAATGAATGCCACTATTGCCACCGCTTCAACACCCAACATGTCTACCACTTCATCTACTCGCAGGAACTCATTTTCAGCTTTTGTGAAAAATTTACTCCTGCTAGTATCCTCAACACCATCATCTGCAAATACTAGCAATCAAGATGACAATAAGCAAGAACCAATAGAAAAAAGCCCATTTCAAGATTTATATTTTTCATTCCCTGCATACATAGAAGAATCAACAGAGGAAACAGCCGCTTCTTGCGGGCAAAGTCAGCATCAATCGTTCATCACAAATTCAAGTCGCATTATGTGTTAAACATCTAAACGTATTAATCACCTTGTAATTTTTCCACGAAAAGAGCACCATACTTATTTTCCCTGTCTATATATTCTCTACTACTTTTTGTACATAATGCTTCTTCTCTTTATTATCTATTACTATTATAATTAGCTGTATAACCTATCTAAACATGATGAATAAAAATAATTAAACCATCTACCGCTTTGCTTTGTTACTTACTCGACCTGTTACACATTTACTGTTAATCCCCCAGTTTTGTGCTGGCATGCGCTGCAAAAGTTGGCACCCTGACTTATTACCTGCAATGACCTCACTTGTACGTTGATTATTGTTAGCATCATTACCTTGCGGGTATAAATCACTCTATGATCCCCCTCCCCCCCCCCTTCCCATAAACCCCCTCTTTTAGCATTTGCATTAGAAACTAAATAGGCTTTTTTGTGATTCATCCAGGTTATTATGTGATACGGAATCAGTTGGAACCTTTTTGTTCTCATTGTTTACCGGAAAATATGATCCGCGCCTCATCATCATGGCGCTAATTTGAGGAATTTTTAAGGCCTTTATCGATATAGTTCATTATGGCAAATGATCATACAAAGGAACCATGAGATGCAGTACTTTTTGAGGCCATAATTTGCTTTGCTTGCACATATACTGGGGAAAAAAAAGTTTTTTTTTGCTCTCAAAGCGTAAAACTATTATAGATCAAGACAAAACGAGGATAATGGTGCTGAAAATTTTGCATTTCTGCTGCAGAAAATACGCCTTTTGTTATGCCAGTGTTATGGTGATGAGGTAATTCATTCGAAAAGAGAAAATTCCAAGATCTTCCAGGTCTTTTTGGTTAGGTACAGAGCATCATTTGAAATTTAGGTGATGCAAATTCTAGTTCGTATATAGACTGTTCTGGCCATAAACAGCTTCTAAAGTTGTAAAAATGACCAACAGAAATGAAAAAACGGGTTGAATTCTGATTTTTGGTATGCCCATCGATAAGATGGTGTATTGTGAGATTCTTTTTTTACTTTGAATCAATTCAAACCATAAATGTAAGATATTGAGATGTCGAGATATGATATTGTCGAACTGATATATACACGCTTGTTACATGTTGAAAAGCCTTGGTTGAATGCTTTATACTCTTCCTTTAGACTTTTGTCTTTTACATGTCTGATATAAGAATAATCAAATGAATAAAACAACTATGCTGGCTTAAAGTCTTGTATCGTATACACACGGAAGTGCTGCTTATTAGAAGAAAGATTTGATTGGAAGAATCATCACTCATGGTTTTGTCCGCTAGTAACGAAATTTGGCTTTTGGTATTTGGTGATACTTGGCCAATTAATAACAGCACATCATTGAGTATCCGTTCCAAAATGAAAGCAAAAGGATTTGACAGGTAAAACGAGTGGGAGTAATAGACACTGGTTTCAAATAAATTTTTCATTATGATCGCCGCATTTTCCATGTTCTTTCTCTGTCTTCTCAATCAGATTCACATAGTAAAATGGAGGGAAACAAGTTTCTTGATCCAGAAACACCTCCGTCTATAGATCTAGCAAGCGTCCGTCCTGTGCTCGCTAAAAATTCATTTAAAGCCGCAAACGATGACGAGTCTACTTCAGAGAAGTCTCTAGGCGGAGATTTCGATGAACGAGTGGACATCACAGTGGATTCAGCATCTTCTTCATCGACCAACAATGGTAACACAGTCCAAAGAAGAATAAGCCATGCAGACCATGCAATTCACCTTGTAGATGCTGTGACAAAACACAACAACAGGCGTAGGCCAAGCAGAGGTGGGATTTTGTCTAATCTGTTGAAACTGGACTTATTTGAAGAAAAGACTCGCCGACAACGTCAACAAGGGTCTTCATCTGCTGCTCCTGCTACTCACCTACCACATTTGTTACATCCAAAGGCGGGCTCTACCTCCTCTATATCATTACAGCAGCAAAAACCACACACTTCTCGCCCTACGTACCAGCTGCGATCCATTGCTTCCAGTAGAGCACTGTTACAAACTGTAGGTGTATCCCCCCAGTCTGCTCGAAGTAGCATGTATTTTGAAGATTTACACAAGGCTGAACTCGGTATCACTGATGATGTATCCGTAGCTGCTCATCGTATGGCGATTGCATCTGAAATTGCAGACATTCTCCAGAGACAAGATCTTATTATCAAACTGGGAAAATCTCTTGTTAGAACAGGTGCACCGTCGCATCGAATTGTAAGCTTTTATTTATATATAAATATATATATATTTTCAAGATCAATGACTAAATACATGCATGTCGTCAGGAAGCAGCCATGGAAAAAGTCGGCAAACGTCTTGAAATTGATGGTAGCTATGCAGTTTTACCAGGATTGATTATCGTTACTTTTGGCGATGTAGAGACGCACACTTCCGAAACCCATCTGATCCGCTGTTCACGTTCACTAGATATTGGAAAACTGGAGAGATCAAACGTCATTGCATATCGAATTGCCAAGGGAGAACTCTGTCTACAGGAAGCGACGATTCTTTTGGATGGTATTATAAATGAGCCACCCACTTGGAGCCCGTCTATTGTTATTCTTGGATATATCGCAACATCTGCATTCGTAGCACCTCTTTTTTATAACGGATCCTGGACAGATTGTTGGGTTAGTGCTATTTTTGGTCTATGTGGTAAGATTAATACTTTTTGCACCAAATCATATAGTTGCTGATCTTTTTTTTTTTTTTTTTTTTTTTTTTTTTTT
>MU619374.1:34061-45244 GCA_025201805.1 Parasitella parasitica | reverse complement strand
GCTACAAGTTGGTATCTTGACTTACGTCTCAGAGAAGCTGCCCATGTTTGGCAATGTGTTTGAAATGGTCGTTACTATCCCTGTTGCTGTTATTACCCTTGCGTTACACCCTCATGTATGTTTTGCTGCTGTCGCCATGGCTGCTGTAAGTAATATCCTCTTGGTTTCCAGCATATTCAACTAAAAAATGTTGCACAGATTGTGATTGCTCTACCAGGTTATTCGCTAACATGTTCTGTGATGGAGTTGGCTGCTAAAAATCTAATTAGCGGTACCGTACATTTGGTGTATGCCTTGATGTATGTCTTGTTTCTTGCTTTCGGCATCGGCTACGGGTGTTCTATTTGGCGATTAGCGCATCCAGACCAAACCATTGATGTTCTAGGCGCATGTCACGACAGTGTCAATCCATGGTGGATCTTTCTTATTCTTCCGTTAGCCACAATTGGCTTTGGAGTTGTCTATGGTGCTAGCTTAAACCAATGGCTGCCTATGGTTGGAGATAGTGCAGCAGGCTATGCTGTTTATTACTTTGTTGCTAGGTACGCCGGCTCTTCCTCTGTCATAACACCTAGTGCAGGTGCATTTGTGTTAGGGTGCTGTGGTAATTTGTATGCCCGTTTAACCAAACGCTTAGCATTTGTACCAATTATGGGTGGTGTCATTATTCTTGTGCCCGGAAGTATTGGTGTAAAGGGAGCAGTACATTTATTTGATGGTTCTAATAACGGAAGTGGCAGTGAATTTGTATTTCAAGTGCTAGGCATTGCTCTTTCTTTGACACTGGGTCTCTTTTTAGCTAACCTTGTCATTTACCCTACTGGCAAGAAAAGATCTGTGTTTTTGGGCTTTTAATATAGTACGTATACATTATGCTATTGTACGCATATATCCCTAGTATGCTTCGCGCCAATTATAGAATCTCAATTACATATACCATTTTTTGTCATTCTTATATATATGTATAATATACATGAAATTTCATTATTTCATGATGAAATAGTCTATAAAGAAGTGACAACAGAAGATACCAGCACACACTTACTAAATTATAATGACCAATAAAAATATGGGCAATAATTACAATAATGCATAAATTATTGTTGGGACCACTGCTTTTTCCTTTTAATAGAACTGCCATGTACAAGAATCTAGTGATAACATTGATCTACAAGACGATTTTCATTATATTACGTTTATTTGAAGCACTTGAATGTCATAATAATGAGGGAAAACAATGTTTTAATATATTCATAGGAAGTAGTCTTGTAAAAAAAAGGTAGAAGAGAAATTATCTTAAAGATGATAATCAAGCTGAAATTCAGCATTCAGACGGTCAAAGGAACGAGCAATTCAGTTTAAAACAGTTGATGTATTCGATATATGTCTGAGTCAATGCTCTGAAGATGTTTTCTTTATTCGTTACAATTTTTACTAACTTCATCATCATCATCATCATCATCATAATTAAAGAGTAAAGCGGAAGTAAATCAAACTTGGAAAACATTGGGCTATTGAATCACTAGTGGTATCTGATACAAACATATACGAAGGCAAAAAAATATACATACTAAGTTATCAGTAGAAAACAACAATTTTCATAATACAGAAAATACTCGTATAAACAACGTAGGATTAGTTGCAACTAAGAGGAGGGGTTAGACGATTCACGTTACATGATGTATCATTTTACATGAAACATCCAATTATTATAAACAGGTTCAACTCTTACCAGATATTGGAACAGAATTGAAAATATCTGCCTAATTCTAGTTCTTCTTATTCTGAAGTTAATTATTACTATAATCAAAAGTCTAACTAGTTTTACTATCACAATTGATCTACCACTTCTGATCAAAATCTATCATCATAGAGGAGTTTATCACCATTAACTTACTTGCATACATTACTGTCAATTACTACTTGTCCTGTAATACCCACATATATTATATAGTATGTAATAGACCGGATAGCAATGTTAGCGATTAGGAATGCTTGACATTTACATAGTATATCATACTACCCTTGTACTACTAGATAATTGTACTCTATCACAAGGAGAATAACCGAGAAGTTTGTTCCCAGGCATGGCACCTTCCAGTAGCGCCAAATTGACAGGCTAAACTGGTGATGTGAAGTACACGCATTGTATTGAATCAGTAAGCAGTTCTTGGTTATTAACTAACACCCTAATAATAAAGCGTAAATAATACGAATTATACCATTATTAATATTATTATACGTTTAAAGATGATTGCATAATTCATGCTCCACGTTAATCAAGCATTGCTTGCTCAAGATCAAGTTTAACATATTATTAAATAAAAAATCGATTTTTTTTCTTTTTCTTTTCGTTAGACCATGCCCAATTTCGAGAAATTCAAGCTATTTGGATCGACTTCGACAACATTAACTCTACAAGAGCTTGCATTTCAAATGAAAATACATTGTCATTTATTTCACGCTTTGTTGCATACACAATTTTTTTTTTATAAGTAAAGTATTCTATTTTGAAAATAAGTGTATTTTCTTGATTTAACGCAACAAATGTAATTGAGAAAACCAAACAAAAGTATTTATAAACTCTATTCCACGTTGAATTGTCTGCTGTATTCTAATTACATTAGTAGCTTGTATTATACTTTTGCTTTAATTTTAAATAGGTCGAAGTTCGATGAGCTAGATTGGGCTTCGTCTAACATTAAGAAGCGTATATTCTATTTTTCTATCGCCTTTTTTCTTAATTTTGTAGCATACACCTTAATACGATGCTCTCGTTACTAATTATTCTTCATCCCTCTATAACAACTTCCACACATAATATTTAGAATATGATACTCCAACCATATCGCTTAGCCTTCATATCCTAAACAAAAAATAGCTCATTATTGGACTATTATTTCCTGATACCTTTTTGGGTGCCATTACTTTTCAAGTAGATTTATGAAGTATATTAATTACTGGATACTATGATAAAATATTTACTTATAATATAAGAATTTTTTATTATTACCATTTCAAAGTGGTCCTTTTTGCCTGGTTCTGGAAACTATTGTCCATTGCCCCACGATATATATCTTTTATGACCTTTCCTTTTATTATTGTTTCCTCAATTATTCGGCGGCAATGACAGGTTTTCACTCGACCATACCATATGCCACGAGTTCCGTCATTAATGTAACAGATTACATTACCAGCAATTTTATGACCTATCAATACAGAATCAGTGATATCAAATATTTTATCGTTCACTGCAGATTTTACCTCCAATATGGCTAACCATAATAACAGCAGCATCTTCTTCATCTAGCTCCTTCTCTCTTAACACATGGTCAAGCTCTTGGGCCAATATAGGAGCCGTTACACCACACCGTTTATCTCGCTTTCTGTGCGAGCACAATAGCATTAATGTCTTGAAAGGGCATTTCGTTATGTTCATTAGTCCTATGCGATCGTCTCGTTTTATTAATTCAATATCCATGGGTTCCTCGGGTAATGATGTAGCTAGAAACAAATCGTAGAAATCATCTGCTTGTGCACAAATGACATTGGACACCAAAATATTGTCAGGAAAGATCAATACATCACAGCTATCAGGTATAGTTGAGTGAGTAGAAGTCATAGCTGCGTTGGTAACCAGGGTTTTCCATGGATTTGATTTCCTATTGTATTCTACATTGTATAGGGTGCGTGCAAATGAACCTTTATCATGCTCAATCTTCTTGGGCCAATCCGATACACCAGTAGCAATTAAAATGTGTCGTCCATAAGGCTTCACGCTACCCAGGATAGGGAAATCCATCTCAATATTGAGATAAGAAGGGTATTCTTGGTGTTCTGAACATGGACTCGCACATCCGGTACAATCATCCAATTCATCATTTTCGCAATGTTGAACAGTAGAAGCCAGATATTCGGGAGGAGGCAAAAGATCTGGAGACCCAAAGCCTGCCAATGAACCTAGCGATTTTTTAAGGTAGGAGACCATAGGAAATCGTTTTTATCAAGAATGAAGAAAGAAATGATGTATCGATATTCTCTGGCAATTTTGAATGTTATTTCGAATGAAAAAGGTACGCTAATCATACTTTGGAGTTTAAATAGCATCTAATGGCAGTTGGCCGAACCTGCGCGCACTAATATTACTTGGTACAATGGAAGAAGTGGGCTTTTTCGGACCCGCTAATCAGTTATCATTGCTGAACCCAACGTGCTCAAAGCGGGGAGCATATATCTCTTCTCTACACATATGTTAAACGCAAAAACACACACACACACACACATTTCCCACTGCAATACTTTTAATCACAAATATAAGAAGCACTTTTGTCATTGATGGCAGTGTCAAAAAAACTCCAAGTTGCATTAACGACTGCAAAGTTGAGTGACTAGGTCAAGCTACATACACTTGAATTGGCCCTGGTAAATAGTTCAGAACTAAACTTGTTTTTTTTTTGTAGAATACCTCTCTTATAGATTTTTTTTTAGAAATGCAACGGCTTTTTAGAGTTTGCCGTATGCCACGCATAATGGTAAATAATGACATTGCAATACAAAAGCAAATCAAAAGGTCACTTCCTTGCCTCAATTACAGCTCACTCGCACCAACACCCTCACTTACAGCGAAAAACCCAAAGGTCGCTTCGTCCACTATTTTAGATGGACAATTAGAATGGAAAAATTATCAAGAATTCAAACCGGAACAGCTGAAAAAATTGAGCCGAGACGATTTCTTACAGATACGAGCAGATTTATGGGGACGCTATGACTGGTGCATTGAAGATCAAATCTTGCAGGTGCTGGATGACATGAAAAGCGTAGGCTTGGAATGGACAATAAACGAATACAACGAGTATTTTACAGCTAAATTATTCAAAATGCAATATGCCGATGTTCTGGATATGTTTTTGGGCGATTTTCAAGAATCTAAATTGAAATTAACCACTGGATCGTTTAATGCCATATTGGCAACCTATATCAGCTTGGACAATATCGAAGAAGCAATTCAATTGATCAAAGATTCCAACACTAAACACGATATTGTACCAAGCATCCGAGATTTTGATCGCACCATGAGTCGATGCATGCCCAAAGAAACTAGAATACGACGAACAGCTAAAGAATTAATTTTAACGCATGGGTTAAAAAGCACCCTCGCACTAAACAATAACTTGATTCAATTCATTGAAAAAAAGAAGTTTAATGACGTTAGATGGATCTATGAACAACAGAAAGGCAAAAAACTGGACATAACAACATACAATATTCTCATTAAGGGGTACACTGATGCAAGATTGATGCGTGAAGCCACTCACATGTACAAGGAAATGCAGCGTCACGGCGTGAAACCCAATGCTTATATTTGCAGCAGTATGCTTTCAGTATATGCTCATTCAAGGGACGTTATTTCTGCAGAACAAGTTGTCAGAGACACTATTCTTGGTGGACACATACCAGACGAAGTTTTGTACAACAACCTCATCAAAGTTTATTTCAAATGTCGACTATCGCACAAGGCATTTCTAGCCTACCAGGAAATCGAAAAAGATCCTCGCCTCAAAGTAAACGATGTAATATTGAATACAATGATCAACGGGCTTGTCATCAATAGAGAATTCAACATTGCAAAGATACTATACAATCAAATGATTCAGTCGTCATTCAAGCCAGATATGATTACATTCAACACAATGCTGAAAGGGTACACAAAGGCAGGGGACATGGCATCGGCTGCTGGAATTATAACGGACATGTTTAAGCTGGGGATGGAGCCGGATACTGTTACATTTACTACATTGATTGATAATATTTTCAAAACAAAAGCACCAAAATCGGCAGAGAATATGCTTGAGATTATCAAACAAATAGGCATGACACCGAACATTTATACATTCAATGCCATTATCAATGGCTGGATCGGAAGCGACAATTTGAATCAAGCAGAAAAAACACTGGATTTGATGAGGAAATCGCAGCTGAAGCCAACCATCCATACGTACACCAACTTGATCCAGGGCTACATCAAACATATGCAGTTGGGAAAAGCAATGGAAACATTTCAGAACATGTTGAGAAGTGGCATTCAGCCTGATAGAGCAACATTTAACTTTATGATAGTCGGGTTTTTGAACCATGACCGACTTGAGGATGCCTATACTTGTTTGAACTATATGCTAAACATGAGGTTGAGTCCCACAAAAGACACTTGGAGCCTAATGCTAGATGAATGCTGCCATCAAAAGAACTGGGCCATTGGAAAGCAAGTGATTGATAAGCTTGATTCAAGCGGATTCACCGTTATAAGTGAGTCGCTCAAACGTTCTTATACCATAGTGAAAAATCATTGTAAATAAATGACAAATAAGGTCTGATTGTAGTTGTGTGAGAATATATGGTTATAGTAAATTAGAGGGGCATGATGAAGGGGGATACTTACATTTTCTCCTTTTTTTTTTCAACTCACTTTCTTTACTCTCTCTCTCTCTCTTCTTTCTTTCTCTTCAGATACCTTTTTTTTTCAACCATCATACTTGTTTATTTGTCAATAAATAACAAAAATAATAGCATTGCTTACTTGACAACAATACCCTTTTGAGAGACGACATACCACAAAGACAGAGAGAGAGAGAGAGAGAGAGAGAGCTAAAGACATCGCATTATAAAATCATACGATAAAGAAAGGGAATGAACACTGATATCCAGCGTATTGGTCTATTAAAACTACCAAATGAATTGGTCATGTATATTTTGGTAAACTTTCTTGATTTGAAAGATTTGTGGTGTCTTTATCAAGCAAGTTCAGAACTTCGAATATTTGCATCCAATGTAATTCGAACGACATGGAAAATTGATATAAAATCCAGCATGAAAGTGCAATGCAGGACGGCATTGATAGCGCTACAGGAAATATCCAAGCAGATTGTCGAATTCCCCATAACCAACGACACTAAAAAACAGGCAGACAGTAACAAACTAAATTGTTTGACAGTCGTTGGATGCAATAACGAAAAAGAACAGGCACTGCACCAGAAAGTCATTAGTGGTATATCCTCATACAAACACAAGTATGTGCTGATCGAAGACATTGATATACGGAATCGTATTCGCACTGCTGTCGATCTAATCTTTCATCACGCGGTATTCGTATCTGCTATTATCCGTTGTCGTCATGGTTGCCCTCCCAATACTTCCTCTTGGCCAAGTAGTACAGAAACAAGAAAAACAAATGATAGTGATGCACATCGTGCATTGGCTGTAGTCATGGTGCGCCTCTTGATCAAACTAGATGCCTCCTTTCCTTCCTATTGTCGCGAAATCACGTATACGTTGGCAGATAACATAAAAGCATTTTTGGAATACACCGGATACAAACTGTTGGCAAATCAATCACAACAAACGCAGCAACTGACGTTTTATAGTATATCCGCTTGTTTTGACTTGATGGGCGCTGCTTTTGTCGGCAAGATTTTGGGGGATAATCATGTCGATTGTGCAGTACAGAGAACATGCGAGTTATTAGGGACTTCGACTGGCAAATTTAAAAGTACCTTACTGACAGATTTATTGGACAACTGGCTCATAATGAAGCGAGAAGTGGGTACGAGTGAGCTTTGTAGATATATTAAGGTGGAAATCGAGAAAAATGCCTAGCAGTTGGTTGTTCGTTTGTATTTATAATAAACCCCCTCCCCCCTCCCCTATTAATAGCCTTTCCAAATTATTTCTGCAACACATTCTATTAATCAGCCTGCAATTCTCTTATTTTTCGCAATCAAACGCTGTTGTAAGGTTGTAGTTCTCCAACAGCGCAAGATTACTCTAATTTTTATTGTTTTCAATCATCATTAATGAATTGGCTATATTATAATATTATTATTTTACAGAGTGTGTATTGGAGTTGATAATAAAGGATAAAAATATATGGAAAATAAGTATAGAAATTACTAGAAAAGTTACGAAAATATAATAATAATAATAATAATAATGATAATAATAATGATAATGGTTATGATAATAGAGAGGAAAGAGTGTACGAAGAGATACAGAGGAGGTAGAAAATGAAGGGCAATGCGTGTTTCTCCTTGAAAATTCAAGACCAATTTTGCGAATGATTTGGATTTAAATTTGACCCAAGATGTTGCTGTTGATGCTGAACGATGTTTGTGCTTAATGGCGAATTAGAGCGAATCAGTGGCAAATGAACATTAGCTGATGAGGATTCCATTTGCTGTAAATGTCTTTGATTTTCGTATTCCTGCTGTAGCATGATGCGCTGCTGAATAGATGTGGTCGATGGTGGTGATTCACGTCCAATGGAAGACGACGAATTAGAGTAATAGCCCATTGAAGTAGGATAGCCTGCCATTCTCTCTGCGCTGGACTGTTGCTGTTGCTGTTGTTGCTGCTGCTGTTGCTGCTGCTGTTGATGATGATGATGCTGATGCTGCTGCTGATGCGGATGTTGGTGTTGACGATGAATCATAACTGGTGCAGGAGAAGCAGGTACGTGCTGAGGGTACGGTGGTGTATTTGGGTCAAAATTGAAATTGATATCTCCAGCCGCTGCGGCTACAGACCCGTTGTAGTTTGAGGAAGGTGTTGGGGGATGTGGAGCATAAGCTGAACAGGATGAGTTAGTTGTTTTCTCTTTTTCAGCCACTTTGTAAACGCTCCCTTTACCCTCCTTGCAATCAAAGCCCAAACCCTAACCCTGACCCTAGCCCTAGCCCTAAACCACCCACCCTAGCTCTTGCTTACCATCGTTTCCACTATTGTAACTTGAAGGCATCATCATGTTTGTCGATTCTGGAATAGGTGGTGACTGAAGCATGTCATTATTGTTATTGTTTCGATAGGCACTGTAGTCTACACGTTGCTGTAATGACGATGTTGAAGATGAAGATGAAACAGGAGATGTTAGCGTGAAAACAGAGCTAACACCAAATGGAATTGGTTGCTGTTGGTGTTGGTGATGGTGATGGTGATGGTGATGGTGATGTTGCTGTTGCTGCTGCTGCTGCTGTTGCTGTTGCTGTTGCTGTTGCTGTTGCTGTTGCTGCTGCTGCTGCTGTTGTTGTTGCTGTTGCTGTTGGTGGTGGTGTTGCTGCTGTAGTTGTTGCTGGTGGTGATGTTGCTGTGGTATAGCTGATGCAGATGAAGCGGCAATCAGATCAGTAAAAGCTCTTCTGCTCTGTGAAGAGGGTTCAGACAAAGACCTCAGCGGTTGAGATCTTATATAAAGTGTGCAGCTCGGAACCGACATAACCTGGATGCCATTATCGCGCAAAGCAGCGGCGGCAGCAGAGTTTGCTCTCCTCTTTTTGCTAAACATATCGTCATCTTGATGCTGCTGCTTGGAAGTAGGCCTTTTGGTTTTGTCGATTTCCGAATGTATCATATCCAACTGCAAATCTACATTTGAATCAACTGTCTGTTGGCTTGGGATTCTTAATAAGTGCTTGTAGTTCTCCAACATTTTAACCAATTCCCCTTCAACGCACGAAGCCCAGTCTTCATTTGCAGCGACTACAGAACACAAGCGAGTAGAAGCCATGACCAAACGCTGGACCTTGTCTGTAACACTCTTTTGGCTCATTCTCTTACGTTCTTCCATCAAATGATTTGAAAACCGACGGTCGTTCCAGGTGATATCAGGGAACTGCAGCTTGATAGTATCACGGATTTCATCCGTCTGCATATTCTTTTGACGCGCTAACTGGATAATGCGATTATAGACTTCTTGCGGCCAGATTGATGGTTCATTATCATCCAGCATGTGGTTATGTTCAGACGCTTGTGGGTTCAGTGATTTTCGAAAAGTCCACTCATTGGTCATTTCATTTTCACTCAAGACGACTCTCCATTTGCACTCTAGCGAGGCAGTAGCGGCATTTTTCAGAGAAGATGGTCGTTTTCTCAAAGGTGGTGTTTGTTGTTCAAGGCCATCAGATTGGGTCTCGTGCGAGCAACAAATGTAGATGCTCTGACAAGTGTTAGAACATACAGAGTCCCTCCTCTTTACACATTTCCTACATACTACTTACTCGATTTGCGTTGGTTTCATGCTTGATCGAAAATCCGTAATCTTGGCATGCTTCGCGACAAAATTCAATGGCGTCTACGCTGGAAGTGAATTTCTGTGCTAATAGCTGTTCATACAGAGGCTCCATCTAGATTGACACATTTTTTAATAAAACCAGCAATTTTTACGTGATGGGAAAATGCTTACAACGAATGAACTAGCAGATAAATTTTCTCTATCTATAGTCATGTTTTATTCATATATTTTCTCTAGTAAAAAATGTCTAAAAATTTTACGTTTTGGGTTAAAAATTTGATCTAGTTTTGACAGCAGAAATTAAATTTCAAGGAGATAAGTGAAAGAGAAAAGAAGAGGAAAAAAGAGAAAAGAAGCAAAACGAAGGCCTTTATTGATTTATGGCTCTTTTGTTGTTGGTGGTCCCCTTAATATTGAAAAAGGAGGGAATGTGTTGTATAAACAGAAAAGTAAGGAGGTTGTGTGAGAAATAGTCGTGTATCATCAATTTATACGAGCAAAACCCACGAAAAAACGCTAATACGGTCGTGATGGCCAAGATTCGCTGTATGTATCGTCAGGGTTTTAATTAATGCTGATCCTTGCCGTTTATAATTCTTAAAAGACAATGAAATTGCTCACGTCTGTCATTGTCTATGTTCTTTGATCGCGCGGGCAAAAATCCCCCCATCCAATTCATTATGGTCAAAGGAGTAAAAAGACTAGTCCCTTTTCCCCTTTCATAAAATGATGAACACGCATCTCCTTTATTATTGACACATACATCTTTTGCTCCCCTTTCAGACAAAATCAATCAAATGATACGGGTTCAGGGGGGGGGGGGCAAGGAAAAATGAGGAGGCATTTTGAACCAAGTTTTGGCGGGCTTTTTTTTTATGGTCGATGCCGTATATGACAAAGCCTGCAGCTGCTAATCTGCAGTAATTTTCATATTAAAAAAATGGAGACTACTCCTTTATCGAAAATATGGAGAAATGTCATTAAATTGTATATCTATAGCAAATTAATATCCAAGTTTAGCTTTTACGGTAATTCGAAGCCTCCTAAAAAAACACACACACACAGCATATGATTTATATGTTTATACAAACATTTATAAAACGCATTTAACCATAAAGAAGCTAGG
>MU619374.1:13045-34026 GCA_025201805.1 Parasitella parasitica | reverse complement strand
AAAAAAAAAAAAAAAAAAAAAAAGTAGTGGCTTATCATCTACACAAAACCCTCTGTCATCCTCTCTATCTCTCTCGATTTGACTGGATTATTAATGTTACATTGAGTCTCTCCGCCTTGTTGTTTTGTTGACACTAAATAATGCCATACCTCAAATTACTCGCTACCTTGGAAGGTAAAAATTAAATATACTGGCAGACTGCCCATACTGACAAAGAGCAACAGGCCATCAAGACCGAGTCTGGCAGGCTTCTTGGCATCCCACAAAGACGTTACTGGCAACTTGCTCGGGTGATAAAACCGTCCGCCTGTGGAAACCAGCTTCAGTTGAAAATTTTGAAGAATGGCATTGCGTAGAGACATTAAGAGGAGCCCACAAACGCACTATCCGCAGCGTTGCCTGGTCTCCTACAGGTAATGAGTTGGCAACGGCTAGTTTTGATGCCACTACTGGAATATGGGAAAACGACCCTCGAGTCAACGACTGGGAATGTGTAGCCACTTTGGAAGGGCATGAAAATGAAATCAAATCGGTTTCCTGGTCTTCAACTGGCGCATTGTTGGCGACATGTAGCCGAGATAAAAGTGTTTGGATTTGGGAGGTGGAGTCAGACAACGATTTCGAATGCTTGAGTGTGTTGCAGGAACATACACAAGATGTCAAGATGGTGGCATGGCATCCCAAGCTGGAGATCTTGGCTTCGGCTAGCTACGATGATACAATCAAGATTTGGAAGGAGGATGAAGACGACTGGTACTGTGCCGATACTCTGGAGGGCCATACATCTACTGTGTGGTCGCTCGATTTTAATGCGGATGGAGACCAAATTGGTACAATAATGTCAAAGGTGTTGTTTGTTACGTTACGTTTACTAATGTTTAGTATGGCACAGTGTCTGCTTCTGACGACCAAACCCTGCGCATCTGGAAAATGTACAAACCCGACAATCCGCAAGGGATCCCAACACACAACGGAGAGGCAACATGGAAGACCATCTGTACACTATCGGGCTTCCATGAGAGATGCATCTATTCCGTGTCATGGTCCAAGGTGAATGGATACATTGCAAGTGTCAGTGGCGATAATAGCATTCGTATTTTTGAAAAGGTAAGCAGATATCTGTGAGTTTTTCAATTGCATGCGTGCATGCATACTGAAAGAAATCATGCGCAGGATTCGGAGACCTCCACAGGCGATGATGCGCCATCATGGAAAAACACAACTACCTTTAAGGATGCTCACGGTGTCTATGATATTAACGGCGTTTCATGGTTCCCCAGCAAACAACATGCAGACTGGCTATCCACAGTGGGCGACGATGGTCTCGTGCGTATCTGGAAATTAGTCCAAGACTAGTTTTTATTTAGCTGTGTCCATATCTCATTCAACCAGCCTGATATCTCGTTAATATGCGTCAGGACTCTCTGCCGTTCTTTTTCTGATCCTTTGAATTTCTTCATGTATCTTGTAATAAACTTGTCAGGATGATATCTTGTCTGCTCCTTTCGCACATTTTTCTTGATTTCGCTGCTTTCTGCGCCAGCCTCAACAACAAAAGATCGCACTGAGTCCAGGCTGAATTCCTTGCCGACAAGAGGCCAAGGGATGTCCTTTTTGTGGACAACCTCCAATGCGTCTAATTTCTTCCATTTCTCTGCATAATCCGCTTTGCTGCTACTAACAGCTTTTAGCCTGCTGTAGGCCTGCTGTAATCGTATCTGCTCGGCATGTCTTTCTTCCTGTTCTAGTTTGGCCCTTTCTTGTTCTAGTCGCTTCTTTTCTTTTTGTGCTTGTCGCTTTTCCTCTGCAGCAATGTCCTCTGCATGAGTACGTCGATACATGCCGTTGACTATATGCTGACGGTACTCTTCTTCGGTCATGACATCAGCCGGTGTAGGTTGCTGATAGGAAGTGTAAAATGGATCCTGTCCCTCATCCTCTATCATGGCGTCGAAAAGATGTTCTCGCCACGCCGCTTCGTCTTGTTTGTACGAACTGGATGGAGCTTCCCAACCGTCCTCCTGCTCGTACAACGTCGGTGGCGTGTAATACTTTTTCTTGCTGCCCTTTGATGATGATTTGTGCTTTTTTCCATGGCAGCTCTCCTTCCTTTCTTTCTTCTCGTGTTCTTTGTATCGCAGTTTAGGCATGTAAGAATAGATAAAGGAGGAGCTAGAAAAAAAATTGCAATCTAGCGTATTATCACAGATCCTTCGAGTCCAAAATATGCGTATACTCTCTGTAAAAATGATTTCCAAAAAAGTGCATCAACATGCTCTTTGAACTACGATACAGACACCACTAAGCAGTGCTGATGTTTGATCGCTTGGCTTCAATGTGACTCGATCTGCTAGCTTGCATACTCGAGGTCGCCAAACTAAACCCCATGTTTACGTATGCATTTCTTTACTTTTAATAGATACATTCTTTCCAACCATGAGTGATCAGAGCGAGTTATCCAAGCAGTTTGTCGCCACGACAGGTGCCACTGAAAACCAAGCACAATTCTATCTAGAAGCAGCCAACTGGAACCTAGAGGTACACCAGTAGTCAATCCAAACTATGCATCAAATGCTTATTAACCGTTTATCAAAAGATGGCCCTAAGCCAGTATTTCGACGGTGCCACTGCTGATAGACAATCGTCAGAACCTTTTGATCCCCAGTCAAATACATCGACAGGCTCAGGCTCAGGCTCAGGCCCAGGCTCAGGCTCAGCTACGCCTACAAAGAGAAAAACTACCGCTTCTTTGTAAGTTGACCCGATATTTACAAATTATTCGAGACTCAATTGGTATGTATAGCTCCAAGTTTCACACATTGAGCGACATCAATTCATCTGGTCAAAACGACAATTCAGATGACGACGATCATGAGAACCTGTACGCTGGCGGTGAAAAATCGTATGTATTCATTAATGGGATTCAAGATGAAGCGTTAACAAAAAAAAAAGTGGTATGGCTGTACAAGGACCTAACAAGCGTGGCGGTGCAAGCGGTAGTAACAATAATAATCTTGTCGATCAAATTCTGAAAAAGGCAGCCGAGTAGGTGTATCATTTAAATAGACACGTAAACTCGTATATTAACGCTCAATCAAATCAGAGGCGGAGCTGCTCCTGACGAAGAAACACCTCAGAAGAAGCCTATTTACTATACAGGATCAGGATACAGATTAGGTAGTGATGACGAGCCATCCTCTTTGGCTCAACCTGCCACCTCTGCCACCTCTGCCACCTCTGCCACCTCTTCTACTGCAGATGATATGGAGCCTGTAAGTAGAAAAAGAATAGCATTACTCAATTGGGCTGTTAATGTGTCATAAAAGACTACTCGCCATTTGACATTCTGGCGCAATGGATTTAGTGTGGACGATGGGCGTTTATACTCTTTCTCTGATCCTGCTAATCAGGAGATGTTGACAGCTATCAATAGCGGGTAAGAACACCGTGGTCAGGCCGGCGGAGAAGATTGTATATTAATTATTTGCTATAGCCGTGCACCGTTATCATTGCTTAACGTCCGTCCTGGTCAGCCTGTGGAAGTTGTGGTTAAGCGTATTGATGAAGATTATACTCCCCCTCCCAAGGCCCCCCCAAAGCCATTTGAGGGCGTTGGTAATCGTCTTGGTAGCTCTTCAGTCTACACAGAGCCAAGCCCTGCGCCGGGTACTTTTCCTAGTAGCTCTTCTTCCAATGCTGCTGCACCAGCCGTGGATGAAAGCCAGCCCACTACAAACATTCAAATTCGTCTTGGAGATGGGTCTAGGATAGTTGCCAAGTTGAATCACACTCATACCATTGCTGATTTGCGCCAATACATTGAATCGTAAGTGTGATTAATTAATTAGCATGTTGAACTACTAACCGATCACATCATTTCTGTTTCATAGAACTCACCCTGCCTCAAAATCATATGTTTTACAAACGACCTTTCCGGTCAAGGAACTTGGGGATGATAATCAAACAGTAAAAGATGCTGGTCTATTAAACAGTGTCGTTGTTCAGCGTTATCAATAAATGCATAAAATATGATCTCATTTCTCAAGACAGCAAAAATTAAAAAGAGAAACAGATGCCAAGGTATAATTTTGGGCATATTTTATATGAAAGGTTCATTTTATTTTTTATTTTTCATTAAACTCTGGATACATTTAAATAAAACTAGTATTATGTTTTGTGAAATAGAAATAGGAAAAGAAGAAAAAAAGAAAGAGTGGAGTGGTAGCGAACAAGTATAATAATACTTTGATTATTACAGTGTTATTCAAATGAAGAGAAGGTAGACAAAATTAAGTTTGATTATACAGAAAAGTGGGGTGGATATCAATATCAGTAATCATAAAAACAAAGGGAAGGTCTACCAAGCTGGCCATGTGCAGGCAAAAGTGTCGTGCTGTCATTTTTAAAATATTCCAATCGATCGAAGCAAGAAGCAAGGTAAATGTATAGTTTGTGTTGTTCTATGTTGAAAAATAAAGACTTATTCGGCGAAACCCTCTTCGTCATAATCGTGCTTTTGAATTAAATGGCGGTTGAGGGCATCTCTGCGGCTGAAATGAGACTTGCAATCTGTGCAGGTGAATGAACGCTCACCACGATGAACAGTGGCAAGATGACGATCTCTATCATGGCGACGGTCAAAGCTCTTCTGGCAATGTGGATGGAGGCAATCAAATTCCTTGACCCTGTCCTTGTTATGAGTCTTGATATGAGTTGACAAATTGTATCTTCGCTTCGATACATGAGAACACAAAGGACACTGATAAAGCTTGGTTTCTTTAGGAATCTTGGCTACAGAGCCATTCTTGGGAGAGGTAGTCTTGGTTTTCTTGGAGGACGAACGACCCGATGCTGCTGCGGTGTCAGGGGCTTTTCTTTTCCTGGCATGCTGTTGCTCCACAGGCTTTTCCTGCTCCTCAATCGGTTGGGCTTCTTGATCAGTACAGTCTTCGCAGTCGTCTTCACTAAGAGGAGAAGAGGGATCGAAGCCTAGCAATTGATCCAAGGATACATCTTGTGTTGGTTGATTTTCAGTGCTCATGGATTGTTGAGAAGAATTAAGAGGAGGAAACAATGAATCAGGGCCTTCCTCGGTCACAGTCTCCAATTTAACTGTGGGAGAGGGCTTTGATTCTGCGGCGGCTGGAGAAGGGTAAGATAAATGCAATGACTTTGATTTGTCAATTAGCAAAACGCTTGGGTCACCATTGAATTTTATAGGATCATGTGTCAATTTGGCAATGTCACTATTCTCATGACCATCTAAATAGCCAGCAATAAAGACGTCCTTGGAGTTGATATTCTGTGGATGATTATTAGCAAACGATGCATACACCAAGTAAGGCGAGATGTCTGATCCAGTGTCAAAGAAGGGTGGTGTCTCTGCATTATAATTGTCGAGATATGGTGTGTCAATATTAGATGATTCCAGGTAAGGTGTTGCCATTGAAGGTGAAGTTTGCATAGAGTTGGTATTGTATTGCATTGAGTTATATGTAAACATGGTTTAAATTTCTAAAATAATAAATGTGATAAAAATAGAAAGAAAAAAAAAGAGTTGAAATATTGAAAACTATCGTCCTATTTATATTAATTTTTGATTGATAGAAGAAGCCAGAATCAAGGGGTCATTTAGAAATTTGTCATCCTAACGCTGCGTTGTGACTCGCGGATGGTCGCCATGGCAACCATTTTCCATTCGTATGAAGTCGGTTGCTAAATTCTGAAACTTCAAAATGCTTGGATTTGAGTAACTTTGACGTGTGCTTCCGGATCAATTTCATTCTCATCAACGTTTAAGGATTTTATTACAATGGATTTGATCAATGTAGACTTGAAATCAAGATATTCTATCTTCATTTCAAGATAAACCTGACTTAATAGTCATTAACTCAAAAGAAAACAATATCCCCTATTGTTTGTGTTACAAATGATTGCTTTTTTTTTTTTGATTCATAATGAAGCCCACCAAACGGGTGTGACCCTGTTGCCATGGCAACAAGTTTAACCTTCCCACAAAGGAAATATTCCTGTTCCCAAACAAAAGTGTCACTATGATGAACAAAAAATGTTCTCAAAATGATCAACCAAAATGCACCATCCATAATTTTTTTCTCGGTATTCTATATACAAATCTACGCTAGGCTCTCATTAACAGGCTAAATTTTTTCTGTTCCCAAAATGGAATTTAGTATTACGTTTTGGCCCTTTCCGAAAACGAAATTGACTCATCCATCCTATTTTGAAGCTCTCTGTTTGAAATTAGATATATCGATATTGGGCATTTGATTGTAAATAACCATGATTTCAATCATGTATTTGTGAATTTTTGGATAGGATTCGTCGAATGAAATGCTCTTCATGCGAAAAACAAATCCAATGACTCCTTTTATGACTAATACATGAGATGTATTGTGGTTGATTATTAATTATTGTCGTCCAAAGATCAGATACATTTGCACAACTCCGATTCCATTGGGTTGCTCCCATTTCTGTAATTGGCATCCATTGTTCTGGCTCTTTCCATATTATTCTACGATTCGTTACCAAGCTGTCGATTTATCGGGATTTAAGAAAGATTGAACAAAAGGATTTTTATCGCCTAAGAAGCTATGGGATTACTTAATAAGCAACAGTCAAGCAAACGAGTTTAGCGATGATTTGTCATTTTACTTGATCAGGACATTACGTGTATTGGAATGACAGAACGAGGCTTTCCGTGAAGCCGCGCCACACATTCGAATCACCCCTGAGAAATCTGTAATACATTGATTGGGCGTGTAGTTTTTAGGCCTGGGTTTTTCATGCAATTCTAGGTGTCACATCACATTGGAGACTTTTTTGAGTATCTGTTATTTTTATATGGCCAAGTTTGTGGAATGCTCTGTTATGCAGAGAAAAATGAGAGATCGTATATAGTAGCTTCATTTGAACCAATACATCATGAACAATTTTTCTCAGGGTTAGTCTCATCAGCCATCATGATTTGACAATCTGCTCTTCCTCCGGTCTTGCTGAATCATTGTTGAGAATAATTCACAGGATCATTTGTTTTTTTGAAACATTATAATGAGCAATTGTTGCCATTGATGAAACAATGCGAAATGTCCATTTGTTGCGCTTGCATAATTTTTCAAATCTACCTGTACATTGCTATCACATACATTTTCTTGACTTTTGAGATAAAGTATTGTTTGTGTCCGTGCAGTACATTATAAAGAGCAGTTTTTTCATCAAGTGTTTGCGCCAGTTTTAGATCCATATCTGAGCATATTGTACATACTAGAAGGCTTTTGAAAGTGGCAGGCTATATGTTTACAATTTTGAATGATCTTAAAAACATGTACTGTAAAGAGCATTACAAAACAAGTTAGAAATGCACCATGCTGATTAGAGTGCTATCTATGAGACACAACTTTGCAATGGCAAGCTCAATACTATATAGATGATAGTGTTTCCGACAACCAAGATGACCTGAGGAGAGTAACTTACTGGAATGTATGTAGCTCGAATGAAAAGCGTTTTATCTGGTAATTATTTTCTATACTATAAAATCACTAATACAAAAGCTTGAAGCTTTTTATTTGATTAGAAATTGTCAAAATTGCCATAGGACGATTTCTTTTGTGATGATTGCTGCAATGCTTTAAGCTTCTTTTGCGATACACCAATTTCTTCCTCTGCATTCTCATCTTGATCCAAACGATCAGCACTTCTTTTCTTGGGTGCGTCAACAGAAGCAGTAGGTTGCAAATACTTGCCAACACCAGCACCGGCATCGGCATCAGCACTTGTTTTTTTTGATATACTTGGCCCAAACCATCCCATTTTGTCCTCTTTTTCCCTCTTTCGTCGCGCCTCTTCATCCTCTGCTTCTCTATTAGCCTCATGACTAAGCTTCTTTTTCAATCGAGTTTGATACTCTTCAAATGGATCAACAAAAACTTGGATTTGCTTGATTTTGATGTCTCTCTCTGGCCTGTCCTTTTCGTCTACTGGGATTGCCTCCAGTTTTTTTAGTACATCTAGTCCGCCAACTACTTTTCCAAAGACTGTATGTTTCCCATCTAATTGAGGCGCTGGTGCATAGGTAATAAAGCTACAAGTCATGTTAGTCACTATGAAAATGAAAATAGGTGCAACTAGTTACAATTGAGAACTGTTGGTGTCTTTCCCCTTGTTAGCCATGCTGAGTATACCGCGGGCGTTGTGCGTTAGCGTAGTCTTGATCTCGTCAGGGAAATCATGTTTCCAAATAGACTGTCCACCCCGACCAGTGCCAGTGGGATCGCCACCTTGAATCATGAATTTCTTGATGTTTCTGTGAAACAAAACGCCATTGTAGTATCCAGTTTTAGCCAGCTGCACAAAATTATGGCAAGTGCGCTGCACCCTGTCGCTGAAGAGCTCGATATTGATGTTGCCGTAGTTTGTGATGATCCGAGCGTATGACTTGGATTTGATTTTCTTGTACATAAAATCGTCTTCGTCGATCAAGGCTCTTGTGGCGAGTGTATACGTTCCCATAGCAGTCGACGTAAACGATTCAGCAGCCTCGCCGGTTGTATAATGAGCCGCATTGTATGGAAGCTTGGCTTTTGTTTGGTGAAATGTAGTAGGTGTTTTCTTGACCTCATCCTCTCCTTTTTCGTTCTTCTTGCTAGCCAATGCATCCAACACTTTCTTGGTGTTTCCCAGTCCAGCAACATTGATATTGTGCGTTGGCTTTCTTTTCTCCAATTCTTCGGCTACGTTTACTACCTTTTTGTTTGTCTTTACATAGTCAAACTTGGACATGTCCCGCTTTTCCAAGTTATGAGGGTCCTGTAGAAGGTTTATTATTATTATTATTATTATTATTATTATTATTACTATTATTTTCATGGAGCAACAGCATACCTGGATCATGATGATATCCTTCCTGGTGAATGGCTCGTCAGTAATGAGATCTCTCCAATGCTTGGCTTTGATATTCAGCTTTTCCATGGTGTCATACGCAAATACGTTGCCTGTAGTCTTGATGGCTGCAATAGCAGTGTGGTCTGTGAATACTTTGAACGTAACAGGACAATGATACTCGTCCTTTTCGTTCTTGTGGAAATTCAACTTTATCAGATCTTTTGTCTGGAGCCTTTCGCCAGTAACAGGGTTGGTGCCATACTTTTTTATGTAGGGGATAATGTGGACTAGATCGAAAATGACTCCATCAGCCGTGCAAACTGGGTGCTCAAACGGCTGCAATGAAAGCGAACAGCAGTAGAATGGAAGTCGTTTAAAGCCGGAAGATGCTGTTTTTCCAGAAATACCGCCCGAGGCAGAGTGCTGACCCACTTCACCGCTCCATTCAGAGTGCGTAATGTATAATTTGTCTGTCCATTTACCCATCTTTGTCCTTCTATTAAAAGAGCAAAAGTAGAGCGATGGAGGTTGATGCAATGGGGTAATCAACTCGTTTTTCGTGACCGGCTTTCATGCTTTTGGACACTATTATGTACGGTAAATGTAGCTTCATCATCACCATTGTAAACAGCCTTTTTTTTTTTCTTTCTGCTATTCATTCTGCCAGCTTTGATACACACATATGCTGGAGCCGGATTCTAAACAGAAGGATATGACCTTTCAGAGGAGAAACCCTCGGCCATTGAGCTTGATACCCGACCTTGACGTTCCCCCCTTAGTAGCTCGATGGTAAAGCAACAATGAAAAAACAGACATTGGATTGTATTGACTTCTTTTTTTTTTTTCTTTCTTTCTCTCATAGGTTCCATGCTATTGATAACCCCGTGATAGACCCTGTATCAATCAGACGAGCCAGAAGCTCATCCAACCTGGGTAAAACACCTATACCAAAGAGTCCGTCTACACCTAAACTCAAGCTTTCATCCAAATGGGTGCCTTTCTCTCAGCGTGACTCTGCTGCCCTTGAAAAAGCTTATCAGGTAAAAAGTCCATCCAGGCATGAATCAGAAATAAACAAAACTATTGACAGCGTCATATAGAATCATGACGTGAGAGCTAAAGTGCCTGTAAACGAAGATCACTTGTTCGAGGTGGATGTAACGCAACGCACGATCAGTCCAGTGTACTGGGAAGGTCCCAGTTACGAGGTGCGTAGAGCTACATGGTTCATGCAAAGCGACGGGTGGGTTCCTTGTGAAGAAAATGTTGCAGAGCAAATAGAACTGGGTTATTAGTAAGTGGTAACAATCGATATCAGAGTGCAATGTGATTGAAATATGCGGATTCCTACAGTAAACACAAGCCGTATTTGCCCACTGCTGCAACAACATCTATCATTGCAGCTGAGGAAGAAGCGACTGTGCAAGCCGTCTCCCCTGCGAAGGATGCAGTGTCTGCGACCAGCAACACAACCCCCATGTCAGCTTCAGAGACGGCTGTAGAAGAAAAGAAATTAGAAATGTCGCTGTCGCAAAAATCGGTAGACAAACAGTGGAATTTGCTGGGCCCTTATCTAGGACAATATATAGTGTATACAGGCAAAAGCCACGCTTGGTTGTTATCGTAAGTACCGGCGTGTGATGGAAATCATAAACGATTCACAGAGTATTCGCTATTTAGAAATAGCACAAGCAGTAAATTAGCCAAAAGCATCATCACTCGACTTACAAACAAGCAAAATCTCGGCGGAACTCGACTGATTCGAGGGTACCCAGCTGTGGAAGAGTTGACCAAAAAGTCAAAAACTTCATCTGCCACATCATCCAAATCAGCAGCGGTGCCGACAGCAGCGGACGAAGACAAGATAGATTCGTCGTCTGATGAGGAATTAAATGCAAAAGAAGAGGAAAAGCAGCAGATGGAAGCAAACGAGGCCGAGGATTACGACAATGAGAATAGCGAGGAAGAAGTTCGCAAAATTGACCACTTGATGTTTGTGATTCATGGTGTTGGACAAAAGATGTCTGAACGAACCGGACAGACATTTGTACATGATGTCAATGTTATGCGGAAAACATTGAAATTGGCTTACCCTGCAGCCATATCGACTACAAACACACCCAATACAGCAAACGGCATTCAAGTGCTGCCTATCATGTGGAGACGAGACATCAAATTTGGTATGGCAGCAGACGACGAGGAAGGCTTTGAAGCAGACCTTGGCACGTTGGGCGTAGACGATGGATGCCCCACCTTGGACGAGCTTACATTAGATGGGGTGCCTAATATTAGAACAGTAGTCTCAGACGTATTGATGGATGGTAAGTGCGTGTGTGTGTGTGTGTGTGTGTGTGTGTGTGTGTGGTGTAAATTCGTTAAAAATTCGCCTAGTTCCACTCTATATGACACCGAGGTATCGTGAATTGATGACACAAATCATCGCAAAGGAAATCAATAGAGTATATCGTTTATTTGGAAGCAGAAACCCAGAGTTTTTTGAAAAGGGCAAAGTGTCGATATTTGGCCATTCGCTTGGAGTGAGTAATTAATGTTTATTCCATGTGGCATAGTGCTAACAGCAACCAGTCTCTATTAGCCTTTGATATGCTGACTCTACAGCCAACAACGCCTCCAGATCAGCTAAAGCAATCTTTGAAAGAAACTCCTATACCAAGCACGAACAACAACAGCAATGATAGAAAAATGCCGCCCCTAGTTTTCCCAGTGCAAAACTTTTTCGCAGCTGGCTCGCCTCTGGGCGTGATTCTACTGCTAAGAGGATTCAAGATTGCGTCGCGAAAATCGCTAACTGATGCGCAAGCAGCACTGTCAGATGTAAAATCACCTTCATCTACGTCCATCAACTTTTGTTATCCTGCAGTGGACAATTTGTACAATATTTTTCACAAGGCAGACCCTGTTGCGTATCGTCTTGAGCCTCTCATTGCGCGACACTACACCGCCAAGTTGAAGCCTGAGCTCATTCCGTACATGAAAGGTGGTTTAAAGGGAGTGATTGACGCGAGTTTTAATGTGGGGTCCGGCATTGCAAACCGCGCAGGAGCCATGTACGAGTCATTCAAGATGGGGTTGACGACAAGTCTCTTCATGCGTGGTTTGGGACTCACAAGACAGCAGATATACGAAGACGCACACCCTGCAGAAGACGATCTAGTTTATCAGCGCAATAACGAGGACGACGGTAATGGCCTGTCTGGTTCTGAGGAAGATCAAACAGATGTAGCAATCAATCGCCTGACCCGTATCAGATCCAACAGTGATCCAGCACGCGCATTTCCAAACTCTGACTTTAGGTACAAAAACGGTAGTCATAACAACACCATCAAGGGAAAATCATCCATCCGCAAATCACCACCAGTCCCATTGCCCTCAGCTAACGCGACGCCATACTCACAAGGAGCGCAGAAATTAAAGCTGCTGAATGCAACAGGAAGAGTTGATTACTGCATACAAGAAGGGCTGTTGGAAAATCCTTATTTGAGTGCATTCAGTGCGCACATGCAGTACTGGCAGGTAAGATATCGCGCGTATGAAGTACGGGGCTTGTCTCAACTTTACTAAATTTTATCGAAACTGTAGGATCTCGATGTAGCAGCATTTTTAATCAAACAAATATACAAGTAGAATCAAAAGACGCATACGGTGAGAGCGATTTAGCTTTATCAATAAAAACCATGTACAGCGTGTGCTTGATATTCTAGGCAGCAGGAGTTACGAGCAATGTTTGGCTTTGCCCTGCTCTCAGCACAATACTATACTTGTCATCATACAATCCTAAATGTTCTCCTGTCCATACATCTTTCAACTGTGCCTTTTTGAACCCACCAATGTCTTGGAAATTGAATACAATTTCATGACTAAGCCCCAGCATAAAGATGTATGTGTGAGCGTTGATAAGACAGACATAGATGCGTCCATCTTTCAGCCTCTTCCACCATACTTGCTTTCGGTTTTGCCAGACGTTGCCCGATCCAATGGGCCTAGCCATGACACCGCTCTGATGAATCTCTAGTATTTCCTTGTGATTGTACCACGCGAGATACTTTTCCGGGATGGTTCTAGGGTCAGAGCCGGTGCAGAATACAGAAGATACAATGGCCCAAAAGCTTATACAAGTTTGACGTACGTCGTCATTGTCTAGGCCATCCACGCACTTGCCATTGACTGTCATTCCCACCAACACTGCGTCCAAGTCTATGTAGAACCCGTAGTCGCTTCCTACCACACACGTGTCTGCCCATTTTTCGCATGGAGTAATACGCTGCATAATGCGATGTGAGGAGGTCATGGTCTTTGTCGAATACGACTCGATATCAACGTAAATACGAGCACCGTTCGAGATTTGTGCCCATTCATCGGCATAAGAAGGGTCGATCTGCCAAGAGATTTCCAGCCAGATATCATAGCGCTTGAATGCATTGTACATCATCTGAGTGCAAGCTCTAGTGTCAGGCGCTGTAAAGGGATAGTATTCGCTGCCACCGCCAGGACCAACAGCGTCCAGCTTTATAAACGAGACACCCCACTCGTGGAAGAGATCTGCCATGGAGTCGTAGTATTTTTGGACAAGTTCATTGTGCTCATCAGGCATAAAAGTCGTCCCTTTGAAGCCACAGCCTTCTTTTCTGGAAGGCACAAGCTCATCCAGTGTGTGGTTTGTTCCTTTTATGGTCTTTTTCTTGTCTGCACCGTCTTGACGAACACCCGGCAGAATGTACAAGCCTAGTTTATGACCATTTTTCTTCAAGTGATCAGCAATAGGTCTCAGACCGTTAGGAAATACTTGTTTTCGTACATCCCAACGGCCATATTCATCACACTCGTTGCACCAGCCTGAATCCAAATTGATGTATTCATACGACGGCATTTTCTCCTTCATTGTGTCTGAAATGTCTTTGATTTGCTGCTCATTAAACCTGGCAATTTAGTCAGTAAATTAGTGAATGAATAGACATCCACATGAACATGTCAAGCTACCATGGTGTTAGATGCTTTCCTCCATAACCTGGCACATCATCCAGCAACTGCGATGACCAAGTAGAGAATCCAAGAACTGGTTTCCTTGCAAAGTCGGATATCCTAAAGGATGAATAATGCACAAGTTATCTCTGGGGTTTCTTTGTTTTTTTTAAAAAAAAAAGGAATAAAGACGGTGATCCTTACTCTTTCAGGCTGTTGTTGTTGTTGTCGTTGCTAACAAACTGATTTTGTTTTTTGTTGATTGGCATTGGAAACAATTGAAGAGATGGTGGAACAAAAAGAGAAAACAAGAAAAAAGAAGTGTTTTCTCACATTAATGCCGAGTATTTAAGCCCAGTGTCGTGTGGAGTGTGTAAGCATGCAGAGATGGAGTTTAGTGCCATCATGTGTAAAGGTTCAATTGGAAATACCGTTTAGGCTAGAAACTTTAGAATTTGAGCATTTGTCCGACATGTATCGATGTAGCATCAATTGGGGACAAGCGTTGAGCAAAATGCCGACAAGACTTTCAATGGCAATTTTCATGATTTGCGACATCAATTTTATTCATTTTACAGTTACAAGATTGGCTCTAAATTCGTCGATTCTCTGCATGGAGTACTTGAAATAGTCAAAATCAATCTCACTCTGGCTTGCCTGGACTAGTCCCCATAATCCCCAGAACAAATGACATGCCATTTTCCATTGATCGACCTCTTTTTGCAGCTCTCGGACAAGCGCATCGTTTTGGGTATGAAGGTAGGATGCCAAAAACAAGGATTGCTCTTCAAACGATGGGTACTGATTCAAATGCATCGTGGCACTATCGTCCGAGTGATAATCATACATCCATTCACAGAAATGATTGGCAATATCAACGGCTCTGGGGTTGTATCCAGCGTATTCAAAGTCGATGACGACCAGCTCGTCTGTGCCATTAATTTTCAAAATGTTGCCGTATTGTAACTATAAACGGGTTAATTTTTGTGCAAAAAATTGCTGACCTATTTTTGCAGCACTTACATCATTGTGAGCAAAAACAATGGGGCTGTCGCTACATACACGCTTGCAATGCTGTATGTCATGGCACAACTGAACAAGATCCAGCTTCTCCAGCTGTATTTTCCATTCAGGATTCTTGCTCATCAGAACAGGCGCTAGCTCTGTAGAAATAGCAGAATACCATTTGTCAATGTTTGCCCACACTTCCAACGGCTCATTATCAGCTGGTGGAAAAGTCTCGACAATAGAGTGAAGCTGGTGCAGTCGAGATGCAATCTGGCTAGAAAGTTGAGGACGGCGAATGTCTTGTCGAGACAGAGTAGTGGAAGGTAGGTATTCTTCAAATCTGCCATTGCCAAAGATGCCAAGCAGCTTGGGACCAATGTTCAGCTGACAAAGACGGCTCAACCAATCGAGTTCCTTGTTTCTATCCAAGATCTGCTCACAACCGACGCCGTAAACACGCAAAAGCATGCGTTTACTTGCTCCAATAGTGACAAAGAATACAGCGTTTGTCATGGCACCGCTCACCCGATTCAACTTGAGCTCCTCGCCATCTCTGATTGGAGAAAAGAGAGCCGAGATGAGCGAACTTACGGCGTGAGTCAGATCGTCTCCCTTCAAAACACTATTGGAATGTGTCAAAACATCTGCAAAAGCGAGACACTACTGTACTTACGATAGGTCGATGATGGTTTGACAGGTAGGAATTTTCTGCAGGATGGATTTTTGTCGTTTCGGTATTGGTATTGTGTGGCTTAACGGCGAGTCGAGCACCATCAGGGCAGGGCTACTTTTACTACGTGAGGATAATCTCTTGCGAGCAGTGTGTAATTTACCCTTTATTATGTGGGAGAAGCCAGGCCTTGCGGGAGCATTGGAGACAGCAGACATATCAGTTTCAACGGTAAACATATTTTTCAAGTTTAAAGAAGGAGACAGAGAGAAGAAAAAGAAGAAGAAGAAAAAAAAAAAAAAAAAAGACAAATGCTGGGGCTGCTTCTTTTTATACACCTATCATCGTCACCGCATCTCCATACAACTGTCTTGTTACATATTATACGATTAGTCCCTTTTTTTCCATGCGTGTTGAAACTCCTTGCTGTGTCTGTGTGCGACATCATAGCATGTGAAAAAATCAAAAAACTAGCAGACAACAACAAGAATATGCACAAATGCGTCCAATCAGTTTACTTATCTTGCTGATGGAACAAATCAAAAGTGTTGCATCCACTCAAGTGATGTCGCTTGTAAACAGTTTCATTACAATGAGGTCATGCTTTTTATTTTTTATTTGCTAAAAGTGCTTTGCTATAAATTAGACGTGCCGTGTTAGCTGCAGTCAACCATTCTGTGCATTATTACTCCAACCTACCGTATTGAATGTCCCACGACGCCAACACTTTGTGTCTTGTGGCTTCTTCAGTCGACATGCCCGGAGTGCCATAAGTCATTGGCGAGAGAAACAAATAGACCATAAACTGCATGCTAATCAGCACAAACGCTGCAATGTAGCTTTTGATCGTAGAATGTGCTTGACTGATAGTGTATTTCTTATCGCCGGGCTGATAGGAGATGGGCGAATTAACGCCATCGATAAACAATTGTTCAAATACTGCACCGAGCAAGAGATAACTGCAAGCCAGTGCCGGTAGATAGTGGTGCAGATACAAAGATCTTGCCATTAGGTAAAATGGGAAATAATGTGTTGCCCAGAGCAGCAAAAAGAAACCACCCGATCTGTTCAGCCTGATCCGGGAGGCTGTGAGGGAGTGGAGAGGTGGGAGGAGGAAGAAGAGGAGGAGGAGGAAGAGGGGGTTAGCAAATGACTTTTAGTTGCTTTTGTCCATAATACTCACTTTCGGCAAGCAGAAACACTTGGCGCTTCCTGAATGCCATGTCAATGACACTTGTGAGCGAGAAGAGACATATACACGCCAAAGCAGACCACCATCCTGCCACATTCCCTGTCAAGTAGATCTGGCTTTTCGTGTCGTCTTTTGTCCAATAGGATATGCCACGCAGCATGAGGGGCCAGACAGAGGGGCTTGATTGATAGGGGTGTGATCCGGTCAGTTTGTTGTTGTGCGTGATCATTTTTGTTTGCAGTTCCAGAAATTTAGACAGAAAACTCATCTCCTTGATGACCTTCGTTTCCTGCTTCTTGAGGTTGATTTCTGTGGCTGCATAACGTATACATCAGTGTTTTTTTCTACTTTTTGGCAAAAGACTGTGTCTGTATACACGTACCATTAAGCCCGAGAATATCGGTTGCTACCCAGAAATTCCTCTCTTCCGCGCTCTTTTTGTTGCCATTGATCTCCAAATGATTCAGGCCCCAATCGGGCAAGTTTCGGTTGTTGCACCATAATGCCACTCCCGTCCGAACATGGATGAGCTTGACCGACTTCATCAGCGTAGTCCACACTGGATTTTTTTTATGGTCATCCAGTTGCACTCTGAACAGAGTCTCATTGTATCGTGATGCGACATTGGTGGTGGTGAATTCCTGGTTTGTTGGCATCCATGGCGCTGCGACGTCATGTGTTAGCAGATCAAACCCTGTGCCAACGTGTTCCAACTGAACGACATCGTTGTGTCTGACAGACTTTTGCGGTGCCAAGGCGTCGTCTACGGGTCCTGCGGGCTTGATGCGCCAATAGCTATTGATGTCTGGCTGCATGTTTCCAGTAACTTGAATTCCTTGGGAGCTGTATCTGCCGTCGTCGTATTTTGCTGGGTAGGTCAGCGCATGCGAGTGGAGAAAGGCCCTTGTTTCCTTGTGCTGCAACTTGATCGACTGATTGTACATGATATCTATCACAGCGTTATTTCTGTGCACATAATGGTGACGTGTTGTGCGTCCTTACCGAGAGAGTTGATGCGGAGAGGGCTGTTTGTTAGCGTGTCCTGGAATCTAGAGCTCATATATGCGTCTCCAGGCCCTGAGAATTTGAGAATAGTAAAATGAATGTAAAACCAAAACAAATAGACCGCTGCTGGCACTAGGATGAGCCCAACCACGCGAGCAGCAAAATGCCGGGCAAGGTCTCTCTAAACATTTGGACTCTTGGATCAGTCTCAGGCTGCCACAATCAGTGCTTCCACACACCACTTACATCTTTTAGTCCGTATTTCTGCTTGTCCAACAAGTCCCAGAGGTCCATGACCACCGCCACACCGACCGCTGCTACCACGAACAACCCAATCATCTTGACACTATAAACTGTATCAGTCTTGTGTTTTGTCATGTCAGAAAAAGAGCCATTCGGCCTACCTTAGAGTCAGCGCCATGCTTGTGCCTGTAGCAACCATCCATAGCCACCACGATAAAGTGAAAGGCCTATAAAGTCCATGTACATGAGGTCAAAAAAAATGAGGACTATGAGTACAAGATTCCCGACTTACAGATGTCTGTATTTGCGAAACTTGACATACGAATACACAGTAGCCAGCATATAAAAAATGAGTATGCTATCAAGCAAGATGAGGCGATTTTGACCAATAAAGGCATTGTCTAGCAAGTAGAGTGTTGCCGTCGTAAAACAAGTCAGCACCGAAAATCCTGCTTCTTTGAGGATGTTGTAGATCAATGCAACGCCAAACACGTTTAGCGAAGCAGGCAGAGCTCGCAGTGCAATGTAAGGCACATTGTTTGCTGCATAGCTCTCCCCAATGTTGGAGAATTGATAGACGCCATCAAACCCAATCACGTAGCCAACGCCCGCCAACATCAGCTTGGCCAACGGTGGATGTACGTCAAAAAAGAAGGCACGCTGCAGGTAGTAACCTGCAAACTTACCAAAATGAACCTCATCAAACCTGATGTGGATGTCAGAACAGACGGAATCCTTTGATATTCAAGACACTTACACTACTTGGGCTGGATACCAAATCTTGTAAAAGGTTGTGAAAAACGACATGATGGTAACTGACGTCGATGCAACCTTATGCTTGGTTTCGCTCCCTGTGTCTCTTTTACTGCGATATTTCAGTTGCTATGAAGCGCTCTGTGTAAGCCTTTCTCTATCAAAATTGTATTCAGTAGATTACCTTTTTGATGGTGTCAATATCCTCTTGTACCTCCAGTCCATGAGTTTGCGGCTTTTCTTGCACGCTGGCAGCACCAGACTTTCTTTTCTTGACTGAAATCCCCATATTTTTTATTTTATTTTTTGCTTCAAGAAGAGGGAAGGAAGAGAGGAAAGACCAAGCTATCCCTTTTTATATGCCATTCCATAAATTTTGACGTTTAAATTTATACTTTTTTCTAGATTAAGGCAAATGAAATGCATAACAATAAGAAAGCAGTTGCACAAAGCCCAAACATGCATACATTTATACTCTCCTAATACCGCCAATCAGCTTTAATAGTGCATGCGGCAGTACTTGGAACCATGGATAGGGTGTACTTGCAAACCCACAAGTTATATAGTATTTAGTATATATTTCACTTGACGCGTTATTGAATGAGCACCTCAACTAATCACTGCATTAGTGAATGAATGATAATGATCAAGACTTTCAACGCACTGAAAAAAGTCCCTCAACTCTTGACATGTATATAAAAGCTACCAGCTTTGGGACCCAATAATCCAAGTGTGCCTTGATGCTTCATTCCGCACCGACTCGACAAAAGCCCTCCTAAAACCGCACACCTGACTTAGGAAGTTCAAGTATACCAGAACCCCCCCCCCCCTCCCCGTCCAATCAGTACATGTTTATTGGAGTCAATCATATAAACTTACTTTGACATAAATAGGCTAGCTTGAAAACTCTATTAAGAAGACAAAGCTCAATTATTCAAAATGCATGATTTGTCGATTCCAGGGAAACGGGATTGAATGTTGTGTAACAGAGGCCCTTTCTCTCAATGACGTACAGCAAGCTCCTACGGTATGATCTTCAACGAGTTCCTGACATTAAAGACTTGAAAGTTCTGGGAAAATTTACACCTTGTGCTCTGTGCGTGTTAATTGGATCCATGATCTGTAAATGACCTGGAAGGATGCTATCTCGATAAAAAGGATAGAGAGAGAGAGAGAGAGAGAGAGAGAGAGAAAAGAGAGAGAGAGAGAGCGTAAAAAAGTCCGTAAAATTAACGTCATTCCATTACACACTATCATGTATTTAATGATATTTTTCCTACTTTTCTTCTTCTTCTTTTATTACACTTCTTTTCTCCTTTCTACACATATACATCCAATGTTGGGCCTGCATTTCAGTAGCTCACTAAAGAAACGCTTGTTTATCAGTTATGGCAAAGACTGGGTGCTGGTAATTGTTATGATCATCATCTTTTTCGGCATCGATATCATCACTCCTTTTCACAGAGAATTTTCTATCAACGATACCTCATTAATGCACAAGTACACAGAAAATGAAAGTGTGCCTGTCTGGCTGTTGGTCGCAAGTACCCGCTTTTTGCATTTCAAAATATGTGTAATTGACATGCTTATATATACATTAGGTAATTGCTATCGTTGTTCCAGCTCTCTTCATTGCTGGAGTCTCGCTTGGCATTCGACGCAGTTGGCTGGATCTGCACAGTGGGTTACTAGGTACATATGAAATCTGCTCGATTGTACTAGTCATATATCCAACCAAAACGCTCAATTAGGTCTTGCTGTCGCTTTATCGCTAACAATTATGATGACAGACGTAATTAAGGTATGCATGGTTTTGAACAACCGTATGTGCATTTTTAAAAGTAACACCCACAGATCACGGTCGGCCGTCCAAGGCCTGACATGTTGGATCGCTGCCAGCCACCACATGGCATTGAAAATCCACCCTTACTCTTGCTAAACTACACCATCTGCACAGAAGATCATAACACCTACAAATTCAAGGATGGGTTCAAGAGTTTTCCCAGTGGACATGCATCATGTACAGGTTCTTTTTTTTTTTTACGCAGCACATGTCAATCTCACATTTTGATATATAGTCTCTTTTGCTGGTTTGGGCTATTTGGCTTTCTATCTTGCTGGGAAAATGCATTTATTTGACCAAGGAGGTGTAGGTAGTTTTTTTTTTTTTTTTTTTTTTTTTTTTTTTTTTTTTTTTTTTTTTTTTTTTTTTTTTTTTTTTTTTTTTTTTTT
>MU619374.1:0-13035 GCA_025201805.1 Parasitella parasitica | reverse complement strand
TTCGCAATATTGTACAGCTTTTCATACGATTTCTTGTAAAATAGCACACCTACAAGAGCTTTGTGTTCTGCATCCCCTTTTTGGGAGCGTTACTGATTGCGATTTCCCGTTTGCATGACTACCGCCATCATTGGGCGGATGTGTTTGTTGGCGGGATCATTGGTGAGTGCAAATGATCGCATCATTTTTGCTCATACTATGCTCACATTACATGAATGCAATTCAAGGCACAGCATTTGCTTACTTTGCTTATAGACAATATTACCCTTCACTAGCCGCACAGAATTCTGAAAAGCCATTTCCACCGAGGTCCAACAGCCCCTCTGATTTGTTCACCCACGAGGATCAAACAACTGATCTCGAATCAGGCCATGGAGGTGTGCCAGCTGTTAGACCAGATGACCCAGTTTACGGTGAATGTATTAATCCTGATTCGATCAATTCATCATCCAGACTCATTAATCAAGTTCTTCCAACTAGATACCAATCACTGCGGAACGAGTGAGAGCTCTCAGCCGTCAGCGTCGTCTGACAGATCAAGCAAATCAACCACACGAGTAGACCCACCCCTTAAATTTACTGCTAACCATATCGAACACACGACTACATCCACTTCAAATGGTGCTCCAACTCTATGTCGCCCATGATTTCTTGTACAGCTTTTTATTGTTATCATCTTGTGTAATTTTTTTTTTTTTTTTTGCTATCATTATTATAGTATTGAATAAATTAATTTCTAGTCGTCGCCGTCGTATCTACTGCCCTCGTTCTCTGACTGAACCAGTGTATCCAGACCAACATAAAAACCTTCCTAAACGTATCCCTATATGTGTAACAACCAATGAGTTCAAAAGAGCCCTGTGCGTATACTGAAACGATATAGCAAGCTACTTTTTATAAACAATTTATAAATTGAAATGTTACTTATACCCAATAGTATGAAAAGTTCAAGACCAAAGATGCAGCGCTCGATTAATATTGAGTTATCTCCACTTTTTATAGTTGCTTACTTACCTTCGAACGAGGTTTCGTGACAAGTCAGCACTTAATTTTACTGTATCAAATGCATGGAGATATACAGTAACTTTCACTCATTTTTCACCTTTTAAATTTCGAAGGTTTTTGATTTTATTGAATTTTAATTCACTTACTATGATAGTACAATTGGTGCTACCATAGAGCAGGCATCTAATTACACCTTTGGCTTTAACAAGTAGGCCCCCAAATTCACTTTGTTGTTTCCTAAAATATTGAAACCAGATGGCAGTAACATTAAGATTGTCCGCAACGATGAAAACAGCATTCAAAGAATCGCAAAAAGGGGTAATTAACGATAGCTATTCGAGATACAAAAGAAGAGCGTAGACGCTGAGTCGAAAGAGAGGTGAATATAGAAAAATTTTAAGGGATGACTTAAATTTAATACCATTTAAGCCCTTCATTGTAAGTATCAAGGAATGAAGACATGGATCTGACAACAGTCGTAATCAGTGGCGTGGATCATGGCATTATTAAGATTATGGAGATAATATTTTTTAAAATGGGTGGTTCCACATCTCATTAGAAGCTATACAATAGGTTTTAGAATTTGGGTGTGAAATTCAATGTTTTGACCACAAATATATTCAGTAAGAAACTCGAAGATACTAAAGATACAGGCAACATGATGGTCTTAGATTTAAATGATGCGAGCCTTTTTAACTACTAGACTTTACCTCACATTCTCACTTGACGCCCCAGGCAAATCAATCCTAATACCGGCTTGGCTACTTCATAAATAGAAGACTACATCAGTGCTCAGCCGTTGATGGTTTGGAACAAACCTATTCGCATCAGATCAATGTTAGCACATCGTTGCACTTATTCTAGTAATAGTCAATCTATGATAGAAGAGAATAGATGAAGCTCTATCATAGAAAATGGCGTTCAAACAGTAGCGGCTTACGGGAGTGAGCGATCTTGGACGTGGGTTCGGCTCTCGTTTCAAATAATGCATTGCTTTAATTTAGAGTTGAATACATAATTCTTTAACCAGGCATCATGATTATTTCGATGTCAATGATGCTTTAGTAGTTGCAATATAGAGGAACCATATCTTTTAATAAAGACAAACACGCAACGTCGCATTGTTAGGTGAGGCTATATGACGAGAGTATAAAAAAAGCTGGATACAGGCAAAGCTAAGATCTGATACACTTGTAGGTTAAAGCTGAACGGACAAATATTATAAAAAATTCAAGTTGAAAGCATTTCTGCAAAGCGAAAGGGAAAAAGTGTCTGAAAATCGATGATTATACAGTCAAAGATCGTTTCATTACACAATGGAGAGATGGCTTTGTTAAACGTCCTTTTAAAAGACACAACAATCTAAGGGTACTTTGCCAATGGCATTGGCAATTTGGCCTCAGGACTGGGTTGTCTTGCAAAGTTGACAGAGATAGTCATGTTTAAGAGTTTTCCTCTTGTCAATACTGAAGCAAGTGTGGGAACGGTTTTCAAAGTTCTAGTTGTACGAAAACTGGTAGTGGCCAATTAAATATAAGATGTAGGGTTTAGAGACAACAGGGTATAATTCTAATGGATTTCGTATAAAAAGGGAGGGCTTTTTTTTTTAATAATCATTTTATTCTCTACAACATGTGCTCAAAAGTTCAAAATATACAATAACATGACAGCGATTATGGAGGCGATACAATAAAAATACTTGACATAAATCGTTTTTTTGGATGAATAGCTATCAATGCAGCAGCTGGTTTACATAAAATAGTGTCCCATGTGTCTAGCAATCCGATTTAAGGATTTGGAATGTCCGCATCGAATTAAGCGCACTCGATTTAACTGGATGAGTCTTTTTTTTTTTCTCACAAATTACAGAAACAAATGGCTTTTTTGAACCCAATAGGAACCGTAGTAGTGGAGATGTACGGGTAAAATATTTATGTCAGATTGTTAGCTATATCTTGTCAGATTGGTTTAACCATCAAGAAGGATATTATGCCCACAATGAGCAAGACGTATGCATGTCTATCTAGTATTATTTGTGATCTTTGCAGATTTTTCTGTTTATGCAAATATAAGGATAATCTTGATTACCAAGACAAATTTATAATGTGGGGAAGCAGAATACAGACGGAATTACAAATATGGCCATCCGTTTCACACAAAAGCATATCAAGTAGCTTGTTCCTGAGGCAATGTCATACAATGTTACAAATACAGGACTAAAATTTCATGAATCTTATCTTATCTCTTGTGAGACAAGCTGTTTTCCAGCTATTCTACTGCAAAATGGAAAACACCATCTAGTTGTGTGGTTGATACTGTAAAATATTGCGACAAGTGCATATATATTGATTTATTTGGTTTGAAGAGGGAAAGGCGATAGGAATGATGCTTTGTCATTTCCTAACGAAATGCACGCCGCGTTCATGTCTAAAATAATATAAAATTTATAAGCATCATTTACAAAACAAGACAAGGTTATGTCCCACTTGGTGCCGAATTTTAATGACCGAGGTGGGGTTGGATAAGACTTTAGGAATGCTCCTCTCTGTGTATCGACTTGTTTAGCTTTGTGACATCATGTTTGATGCTTTTTCAGGTCTCTTTTTTTTTTTTTTTTTTTTTCGATTGTGTAGCGAGTAACACTGTTGGAAATCTTGGAGACCCCTGCAGGATTGGCCATTTCCCCATCATTAACAGGAAATTTATCCCGGATCCTTATATAAGCATTTTAGTATAAAAGCCGTCTTTTGCGCGTTAAATTATCTTGTTTCTTCTTCTTTTCCATTTTTCATAATTTCATAAAAAAAAAAATGTCTGCTCTCCGTGCATTCACTTCTGCTACCAAGGTTAGATCTAGCCAGTGTTGTCGTATAATTGTAAGCTAATGTCTCCCAATTTGTAGGCTGCCACTCAACAAACTTCCTTCCGTTTTGCACCTTCTATGGCTGTCGGTGCCACTCGTGCTTATTCATCCAAGACAAAGGTAACGCAAAATAAGAAATTAAACTCTTAAGATCTGCATCTCTAAGCAGCATCGTTCTATAGTCTTTGAAGGAGCGTCTTTCTGAACTCATCCCCGAAGAGCAAGCCAAGGTCAAGGCTTTCAAGAAGGAGTACGGTTCCAAGGCTCTCGGTGAGGTTACACTCGACCAGGCTTATGGTGGTATGCGTGGCATCAAAGGTCTTGTTTGGGAGGGTTCCGTTCTGGATGCTGAAGAGGGTATTCGTTTCCGTGGCTTGACCATCCCTGATTGCCAAAAGGCTCTTCCTGGTGCTGAAAACGGTGGTGAGCCTCTTCCCGAATCTCTCTTTTGGTTGCTCGTGACAGGTGAAGTCCCTACCCATGAGCAAGTCAAGGCTCTCTCTGCTGAATGGGCTGCTCGTTCTGACATCCCTGAGTTTGTCGAGGAGCTTATTGACCGTTGTCCCAAGACTCTCCACCCCATGTCTCAATTCTCCCTTGCTGTCAATGCCCTCCAGCACGACTCCCAATTCGCCAAGGCATACACTGAAGGCATCCACAAGTCTCAATACTGGGATCCTACCTTTGAAGATACCATGGACTTGATTGCCAAACTTCCCAAGGTTGCAGCTCGCATCTACCGCAACATCTACAAGGATGGTAAGCTCGCCGAGATCGAGGCCGACAAGGATTACTCTTACAATTTCTCCAAGCTTTTGGGCTTTGAAGAAAACAAGGACTTTGTTGAGTTGATGCGTCTCTACCTCACAATCCACTCTGACCACGAAGGTGGCAATGTCTCTGCTCACACGTAAGTTGAATGGTATGGCATCACGGTCTGTAGTTTAGTAACAGCTGTATTATTATAGTACCCACTTGGTTGGCTCTGCTCTCTCTGATCCCTATCTCTCTTTCGCCGCCGGTTTGAACGGTTTGGCTGGTCCTCTTCACGGTTTAGCTAACCAAGAAGTCCTCCGCTGGACCTTGAAGTTGAAGGACAGCATCGGTATTGACGCCTCTGAAGAACAAATCAAAAAGTACCTCTGGGATACCCTCAATGGCGGCCAAGTTGTTCCTGGTTATGGCCATGCTGTTTTGCGCAAGACTGACCCCCGCTACACTGCTCAACGTGAATTCGCATTGAAGCACTTGCCCGATGATCCTCTCTTCGGCTTGGTTTCCAAATTGTACCATATTATTGTAAGTATATTTGTTTGCTTGGGTCCTGTTCTGCTGCAAACAGATGGATGGAGTTTTAAGTGCGTATTGTCTAACCCGTTATTATTTGCTCTTTTTAGCCTGGAGTTCTCACTGAACACGGCAAGACCAAGAACCCCTGGCCTAATGTCGATGCTCACTCTGGCGTCCTCCTCCAATACTACGGCCTCACCGAACAAGATTACTACACTGTTCTCTTTGGTGTTTCTCGTGCCCTTGGTGTTACATCTCAGTTGATCTGGGATCGTGCTCTCGGTGCTGTAAGTATACAACCCAACTTTGTGTTGAGCCAATTTTCTAACTCGTTTTTGTAGCCTTTGGAGCGCCCCAAGTCTTTCTCTACCGAGGCTCTCATGAAGATGTTTGGCGCCAAGAAATAAATTTATGTAAATAACAGTTTTAATTTTATAAAATAAAAGAATACAGCTTTCATTACCCTATACATCGACATTGAAAACGTATCATTGTTGATTGTCAATATCGATTCCAAGCCTGGGGTACCCAACAATTGCCCCTTAAAGAGCACTGTTTGTGATCATGATTTGCCGTATATGTAAGCCTCGACATCTTAAAAGTCGTATTGACGATTGAATGGTTTCTGTAACACAACACATTAAAAGTGAAAATCAAAATGCTGTAATGTTTGCCACAGACGATGGGAGACTTGGGCACAGTTTTTTTTATTTTTATTTTGACTCTGCGTGTCGACTATAGATGGTCCAACTAGGGTGATTGAATTTTTAACGATTCTGCTCAAAATTTCGAGATAAGGCATGGCAGACAACAATCCTCTTGTGTTGTTGTCGATATTTACTCTCTCCGTTCACCGTGGACTTGCCTCATGAAGAACCTGCTGGAACTAATGACGATTTCCTCAAGGGCACATTCCAAGCGCTGGTTCCAACTACAAGTGCATTAATCTTTTGTTTCAGCCAAGACTTTAAGTTGTAGAGCCAGCGTTGAAACCACAGGAGAGTTTTGAGGCTGTGAAAAGTGTATTAGCAAGTACTCGAGTAGAGGAAACCGGCAAGACAAGCCAAGATGTGCAGAGAGTCGATGGGTCATGCTGTAGACTCTGTTTGCAACGTCACAGCTGGAAAAAAGTCGGGTTTCATCATCCTTTCCATGTGCACAACCACTGCTTTTTTCTTCAAGACAAATACATAATATGGCAGACCAAATCCCCGAAGTACCACTTGTGCTTGTATCAAATCCCTACTTGGAGAAGAAGGCGTCCATAATAAGACAAAAGCCCATCCTTTGGGAGGTAAGCATAACAGCTGTTGCTGCTGCTGCTGCTGCTGCTGCTGCTGCTGCGAGTATTCTGACCTCGTCTGTATTAGGGCTATGAACGCGCCAGCCTACTGACACATGAGCAAGTCGAGCTTATCAAGGCTATCGATAAGAAGCCTCCCCATGTTATTCAAGATGCCATGAATCAAAAGGGTCAAACGTACGCTTCTCTTATCTTGTATCTTTTGCAGAACCTATCGAGACCTGATACCATCCAATATGTATGTTTGATGACTGACGATATTCTTTCTGGTAAAAGCCATCCATTTACTTTTAGACATCGCTTAAGCTAACAGTGTATTTTGTGCAGCAAACGACGACAATGCCCGCTACTTTCATCAAACATCTCAAGACGACGCTTCCTTTCCCTTTGCTCCCTTTATCAGAATTCTTGAATCTGATGACGAATTCATGGCTCTTGAAACATCCAAGGTTCTGACCATCCTTGCCTGGTATGTATAGCCGCAGAGATTCCCAGCATTCGTTCACTAACCCCCCCATCTTCACAGTTCCGCCCCGTCATCTTGCTCAGTTGATCTTTCTGCTCTTTTCAACTGGATTACCAGGAAGCTGACCGGCTCACAAAACGACGTTGTAAACCTGGTCATTCAGGAACTAGAGTCATTGCTGCGTGTCGACAAATATCGCCTATCTGTCTGGAACACTCAAAATGCAATCAAAGAGTATGTGTTTTTTTTATCGTCCCACGAGCCCTTGAAACTTACGCTACTTTTTTGTCAGGTTGATTCATCGTCTTTTCTTGAACAAGTCTGCCTCGACGCCTCAGATCCAATACCAGATCATCTTTTGTCTATGGCTCCTTACCTTTGAAAAGGAAATTGCAGCTCAAATCAATCAGTAAGTCATACCGTGGCCAAAAAACACACACACTCACATAGAATAGAAAGTACGACGTTATCCCGTTGTTGGTAGAAATCGCTAAATCTGCAGTCAAGGAAAAAGTGATTCGTGTATCAGTTGCTACATTGAAGAATCTAGTCGAAAAGGCGCCCTCTCAGAACCTGGCTGCCATGTTGGTTGCTAAACTGTTGCCTTTTACCGAAAATTTGAGCGCTCGTAAATGGTCTGATGCTGACATCCTGGAAGACATTGATTACATTAAGGAGAGATTGCAAGAGGATTTCCAGAGTCTCACTACGTTTGAACAGTATGCGTCTGAAGTAGAGACGGGTAAGTTGGAATGGTCTCCTCCTCATAAATCGGAACTCTTCTGGAAGGAAAACTCGAGTAAGCTCGAACAACACAATTATCAGTTGCTTCGCACACTTGCTCGTCTCCTAAGCACGTCTGCTAATCCATTGGTCTTGTCGATTGCTGCTAGCGATATTGGCTATTATGTCAAGCATTCTTCCAAGGCTGGCAGGAACATTTTGCAAGACATTGGTGCAAAGCAACGCATCATGGAACTCATGACCCACGATGATCAAGAAGTCAGATACCAGGCCCTATTGGCTGTTCAAAAATACATGCACCAAGCATGGTAGTAGCAAAAAAAAAAAAAAAAAAAAAAAAAAAAAAAAAAAAAAGAGAGAATGCTCCTTTATCGACAAATAGCATAAAATCAAATGCTCTATTTACACATCTTTGCATATATCCTTTTGCTGTCCTTGCTGTATTTGTGCTTTCTAGCTTCTAGTGATCTCAGCAGGGATTTTAAAGCAGAATTGTTTGTATCATACTACGGATTATGGTCAGTTGGGTTGGGGAAAAAAGAGAGGCAAATGTGGTGCTTTTGTTAACCCTACCTGGAGACCCATATTCACAAACTCTATGCCTTGATCATAGTCCCCTGTTTCTAGATAAGCTTGCCCCAAGCGATAATACGCTTTGACACTTGATGAATCTCTGTCCAGTGCTCTTTTACACACTTCAATTGCAAACTCGTAATTCTTCAATTTGAGGTGACATGCACCAATGTTCAATTGAAGTGCTACCATCATAAACCGGCATGTCTCCAGCTCTTCAGGCTCGCAATTCCACAGATCTTTAATGTATTCTCTAGCTTTCCTGTATGCAAACAAGGCTTCGTCTATGGCTCCTGCTTGAAAAAATACATTTCCCTCTTCCTTCTTCTTTTCGGCTGCCTGAATGCGCTCTTTGGCAGATCCCGCAGCCTATCGCGGTGGTTAGCTGACATGTTTGCGCATACTAATGCAACGGCCCTACCTCCCAAAAACCAAGCAAATCAACTTCAAATCTCAGCTTTGCCTTGGGCGGTACAATATATTGTCGACCCTCATCGCCATAGCCATAGTTGCTTGTGCATATGATCTCTGCCTTTTCGCCCACTTTCATTGTAGGAATGGCAAGTTCCCAAGCCTGGATTACTTTGCCTATGGATGTCAAATTTTATCAGCCAATCGACAAGCGGCTGAAGATTAGAAGGCTGTAGCTTACCATTTTCCAGAGTAAAGGTGAATTCGGATCTGCGTTCGCGTGAAGAATCAAACAAGACGCCAGTGTCTGCAATGTAGGAGTCATAGTGTACTATATAGTGACACAGACGGCGTCAACAAGCTAATGATTACGCACAAGCAAGACCCCAAGTACCTGTAACTGTGTTGTACTTTTCAGGTGTTTTTCCAATGCCTGGTCTGATTATCCTCTTTGTAACCTGTCCATCCTCTGTAATCTTGATGAGCTCTGTGTCTGTGACCATAATCGAGTGCGCGAATGAAAGGAAGGGAGAATATGTCAACCAAAATTCTTGCCAAAAAGCGTCATTAAAGTGGTGTCTATAGCTGCATCTGATAAATTGAAAGCAGCCTTTGCAATGCGCTACAAAATATCTCTGTACAACATCGTTGAACCTTGAACAAAACAGTTCCCATCAAAAATAGCAGTATCTTAAAAGATGCAATGAACCAATTTTGAAATACAATTTCTACTGGATCTACAACGATGATCAAAACTATAAAGAACAAGAGGCGGAAGACTGATCCCAAATATGAGCGTCTTTTTATGTGCATGATGCCACAAGAAATGGGTTCTATATTCTCAAAGACAGAGCCATTTCGTTTGTGGATAAGTCTTTTATGGAACTGTAGCTTCAATCAGCTTATATGTTTTTTTTATTGTTCTTAATCAGGTATCGTCGAAGGGGGGATAGAGGGCAAGACTTTTTTAGAAGGCCAAAAGAAAACGTGCAAATCCATCAAGAATATCTGCAAAATTATGTACGTATAATATCACCAGAATTATTCCATTGATGTAATAATTTTTTGTTGCATTTAGGGTCAAGACTTATTTGAAGAAACTCAGTAACCCGCTCAGAGGCTATATACAACGCTAATATGATATTTCCTTGTTTCGAAGCTGTATTTACTATGATGGAGAAGAATGAACATGCACCTTATTTTGTTCTTGGAAGGTGATGACTGCCAGACTGACAAGAACCAGACAAGCGAAAGATATAAAGCTGATGGTATCATTTGTTTGGGAAACATATGAGGATTTAGATGTTCTTCTTTGGAAACAGCAGGCACATTTGGTCACGAAGACTATGCAAAAAACAACTTTTGACAACTCAAAAGGCATGTTTGCTTTGCTTTCTATGCGTAAGACGATAGCTGATCAATACAAGCATACATGTATCATTTGAGGAGTTTAGTAAGCTCAAGTTGTATTTTATTCAGCCAAGCGGTAAGTGGCATTTAAAGCAACATTTATTTTATTGTACTAATAATATTCTTTGCCTCGCACTAGACTAGCATATCCGACTATGGTCAATGCAATATGCTAAAAACGGGCTCTATGATTTTGTTCGGGAGAAAAAAGATCTTGCTGAGCAAAGACTTCAGTAATGGAGAAGTGCAACTAGTATCTCTAGTCAATTTTTTCCTAAATCTGAGGGTATAGTTCTAGTCCTAAATAATCGAGAAGAGTAGTAACGATAACAAGTTTAGTTTATTTGTTCAGATCTGCCTTGACGAGATAGTAAATGACATGCGCAGAGGATATATGAAAATAGTCTGCACAGCTTTATAAAAATAAGAAAGTACCTTTCTTTTTTTTTTTTTCTTTTCTTTTTCTACTAGGTTATACCTATTGTAACACTATTTGCCATCATTATTAAATATTGAACTTGGTATTTAATACCAAGTTGATTACATGTTATTGCACATCAGTAGCTTATTCCTTGTGATTGCATACCAATATAATAATTGTTTAATATCATGCCTTTCTGGCACAACAGAAAATACAATTGCAGCTTTGAAAGGCCAACACGAAGAAGACGAGAAGTACTATGTTGGATAATCTCTCTTTCTGACATAAAAATCTCCCCGTCATAATAGCACTATTCAGTAGCAAATAATAATTTCATTTAGCAAGTCATCCCTGAGCATTTGATTTAAAGAAGTCGAGCAAGCGCGAAATTGCTACTGTCATCATGAGTCCTACCATTACTGTCTTCATCATCAATGCTACCAGCATCCTTTTCTTGTGCATTTAAGAGAGACTGGAAGTTCCTTATATCTCTTCTATATTCATCTTTGGAGTTCCAATTTTTTGTTTCTGCTTATTATACCTACAAAATGCTGAACATGGTTGTCATTTTCTCTGGACCTTTAGTTTTTGCTTTAAAGCCCACTCGCTGGCTGGCTGGCTAGATGGTTAATCAATCTATTATAGGATGTACCATTTTGAATCCAATAATTTGGCAATTGAGATTTATTTGCGTTTACATTATATATCAGTAGACTGATGTATTATGTTGGAGCTCATAACTATATTTTGATTTAAGAGATTTGCTGAACACGGCACAGCAAATCTTAGATCAAGTATTTGGGTTTAATAATTACACCAAAGGTATAGCCAACATTGATCAAATGACAACCGACACTCAATCTTAAAATTTCATATCTGTTGAGTCGTAAAAGTACTTCTGACCATCAGATCCCGTAAAGCAATTGCTGTTTTATCAATATGTACCTCTATTTTTTCTGTATCTCAGTGAGTGGGATGCTTTCATTCTCAATGGATGAAGTAGTGTTGGCGACCTTTAGCTTTGGTGAGTGTTCATTTACGATTTGCTTTATTTTTTTCCCCCGAGTTGAAGCAACAAGAGGTACAGATTTTTGTTGGCTACTTGCTTCAAAGTTTCTTCTGAATACTTGAATTGCTACAATTTCCTCAATAAGGTGTCTTTCGGTAGTGATATTAACAGAAGAAGTATTCTCGGAAAAATGACTTACGGATTTTCATCTAGTGAATTTACCATTAATATTTGATTCAGGGATATCACTCTTTTACACTTTGTAGCTGTTCATTTTGGTATTCAAGCATGAGACAAACTCCATGTTCAATTATAAATAACCATGTTAGGGCCTGGGATGTGTCTGTTATGTCTAAAGGTTAATGTAGAATAAGTCTCCCAAAGAATCACACTTTACTACGAATACCTCGTAAAGGTGTATTTATACAAAATATTGTTGAATATACTAGGGTCTGCATTATGTGAACTATAAAAAAGGTTTTGCTATCTGGGACTTGTGGAGTGTAACGCAGAATTGCTTTTAATTTACGTTAGATTCCAAGACATTGCATGATAAGACCTTGTACAAGATACTTATGGAATAATCTACATAACAGAAGCTTAGATCAAACGTCTCTTAATTATGATATAATCCGTTTGAATCAAGTAATGCTCAGATAGTCCTGGTTATGCCTGTATCAGTCAAATATAAATTAATCCATAATTTACTCTTTATTGAAGCTTTTTAGCGTGCTTGTACAGTTTTCACATCGGTATATGTGCTTCTTGTTGATATCTTATATATATATGTATATCTGATGTATATTTCAGATATTTCAATACAATAAAAAGAGACTTGTAATAATTCACAGCTTTCAACTGTATCCGAAAAATAAAAGAAGTATATCTGTGAAATTACTAGTAGAAAATATATATAAAAATACTTTTTAAAACTGTTGTTTATTTATTAGATGAAGCTCATCAAAATGTCAATTAAAAACTATCTTTTTATACTAGTTTTCCAAGGGTAAAAGATTATGGATATGAACCTAAATTATATTGGATTATTCATCCAGGACATCTTGGCAGCAAGGATTGATAAAGAGATAACCAATGGCGGATTTGACGAGTGTTGGAGTTGTTTCTATTTGTTCTTGATATTGGATTACGTCTTCTTAAATCCATGCTAGCCTGGTCTTGATGATTGTAATCTTTGTGGAATATTCTGGGATAATTTGAAGTTCATATTCACACTATTTATGGAGATTCTTTTTATGTGATGATCAGTTTATGCTGATCTATAACATTATCCCCTGCCAGTGTGATTAAAGTTTCATTTCTTAAATCATTCACGGTTTCGCTTTCCTTTTATAATATTTGATCTATCAATTTTTGAAAAGATTTCAGAATTCTTTTCTTTACATGAATCTAGAGTTGATAGCGAATTGTTATTTTTTAGATCATTTTGGGAGGTTTTGTTATCTACATGATATGATTTAGGTTTCTTATTTTGAGCAAGAGTATCAGTATTTTGAACTTTTCTTTTTCTCTGCCTATTTTG
>MU619373.1:71986-87292 GCA_025201805.1 Parasitella parasitica | reverse complement strand
CGTCGGTCTATTGTATCGTCTACGATCTGGTAATCCTTCAGCTCTAAATACCATCTTAATCTCCTCAAGGTCATCAATGCTGGTTCCCGCTTGATTGGCTGCTCTTCCCCTTTGTTCATTGGCGATTTCAATCATACTCTTAAAATGTTGCACATGAGGATTCAATCTGTGCATCATACGTTGTAAACAATCTAGAGTTGTGCTAGACAGATGTGGAGCTACGGCATGTCTGTTACTTAATTCCTCTGCAGCGTCATAAATATAAATCTGAGCGAATTTCGGTCTCTCTCCGTTTTGGGGCAATGCAGATCCAATCAAATGATAAGCACTTCCTTGAATACGAAAAGTGTAAGATCCATTTCTTTGGTTGGCCAAGTTGAGATCAAGATTAACACCCAGAGAAGTAAAACTTAAGGAACTATTGTACGACCTTATGTTTTTTCTAAACTCTTTCGACAGAGCATCATTTCCACAAAGCAAGTTAGAAATCTCTGGTGGAGTTGCTTTCCATGGTCCTAAAATAGTTTCGCCCGAGTTGCAACATAAATGAAATAAGGGAGAAGAAACAGACGATTTTCCAGTCCTTTCGTTAATCCACATGAGAGCGCCGCAATGGGTACACGAATGCTCCATTAGACCTTGATCATCTCGAACAGATTGCACTGCATCAGGGTTCTTCGCGATGTTCAACGTGGATCTTAATGTGTTGTCATTGCCTCCAAACGCAGGATTAAGTCGGCATTGCCTAGATGATCGTCGGAGATGCCCTGTCTCATTGCACGAAGCACATCGCAATCCATGAGCTTCTTCCATTATGACATCTTCACTTGTTGTATCGTTGTTTGGGTTAAGCCTGCAAAAGCGTGAAGATCGTCTGAGATGCCCTGTCTCATTGCATGAAGCACATCGCAATCCGTGAGCTTCTTCCATTATGACATCTTCATTTGTTGTTTCGTTGTTTGGGTTAAGCCTGCAAAGGCGTGAAGATCGACGTGAATGTCCTGGTTCATTACATGAGGCACAAAATACAACATTGGTTTCACTCATTATGATCAAAATTACGAAATCTAAGAAAGTTTAATCTGCTTTGAATTAGCTTTTCGAAAAAACCCCCCCCCCCCCCTATTCCATACCACTTATATTGGTTCGAAAATAAAAAATATAGAGATTGTTCGATGTTTGTTTTTTTGTTTTAAAAGAAATTGTTAGACGTTAAAACGTCTATTATTTTTTTTTTTTAAGAGTATGACTGTTTTTTACGATTCATTTTTAAGCGCTGAGGACTGTTTTTTACGATTCAATTTTAAGCGCTGAGGACTGTTTTTTACGATTTCTATCATTTTAATATAAGAGATAAAAAAGAAGCGCTACAGCATTAGCCATGTTATAACGAGGGAACTCACATAGCTTGCTGATATTTACTGTTTACAGACTACATGCAACAACCTTATATTTATTATGGTAGTATAGCCTCTCTTGTTTTACTTTTTTCTTCTTCTTCTCTCTTCCTTCTCTTTATCCAACTATCCTTTATTTGTTTATTTTTTGTCTACAAAGATTCACCTTTAACACTCATTTACGAGCGCTCTACCCACTACTTTCCTTACTAAAAAAACCCCACCCTTCGTTTTCAAGCAGTCTTTTTTATTTAGCATCATCTACAGTGTATGTGTATACTGTTTAATAATACAAAAGTAAAAAAAAAAAAGGTTCTCTTCTCATCGAAATTGTTCTTATTGTAGCCATTCACAGTATTAAATAACAAAATATGACTTCATCAGTATTCAGCAACAATAATAATGCAGCGATGATATCGTCCTTGCCATCGCCACCCATCTCAAATCGCCAATCGACCAGTAAGATGCCAGCTTTCATGTTGGACCGAGCCCCTTCGCCATCATCAAAGTGTTGTAATCGCAGCCTGGTTTCCAACATTGGTTCCACAAACGAATTGCGGCCATTATTATATCAACAGCAAGACGAATGCTGCTTGCCACCTATCCAAAATGTAGTATTCTTGAATACGCCCACATCCAGTCCTTCATCTCCACCCTCCAGCTGTTATTACTCGTCTTCTCCAGCATCCTCTATCGAATCACCATCCACACCTTCTGTTTCCGACGAAGAGGATCTGTTGAATTCGTCTAGTCGTAGAAAGGGCTCGATCGCTTTATTACTCAACTCAGACCCTGAGTTGAAGCAGCTCGATGAAGAAGAGAGTAAATGCAACTACCAATCTCATTTCTTTGACAACTACTCCTCGAAAAGACCAAGACCGTCGTCTGCAGTCCCTATCGATGATATAGTTGTTGCCCATAAAAAGCAGCGCATTGATACCTTGGACTGTGTTAAACAGGCCTGTCGATCCCCAGTATCAAATACTATGGCTCGCAATGAATCTACGCGTGCAGCAAAAGGTCTACGCCATTTCAGCAAACAAGTGTGTGACAAAGTTGCTAAAAAAGGCATCACGACCTACAACGAGGTTGCAGATGAATTAACATTCGATATCCAACAACATGCTACAGCGGATGGACAGCAAGTACTGTGTAGTTATTATTAGCAGCGTCGCAATTGATCAACTAACACTCTTCGAATATGTAGAAACAGGCGTATGACCAAAAGAATATCCGTCGTCGTGTATATGACGCATTGAATGTGCTGATGGCAATGAACATCATTGCCAAGGATAAAAAAGTGATTAAATGGCTTGGAATCCCAGATTGTTACAGACAGCACAACAAAGATCAAGATAGATCAGAGCTGCTGAACCTAATCAAAGCAGAGGAGGTGAGTTGTATTCTACGTGTGGCGCAACCCGAGTGGTGTTTCTAAACAGCTCCACCATCTTACATGTAGCTTCGCTCAAGGCAATTGCTGGGGTCCCTCCAGATGCTGCGTAGTTCAGTCAACAGTAAGCTAGAAAAGGTAAGTTTTGCTTTTTGTGTTTGTGATACACTCTTGTTTTCTAAACTGTGCCAACCTACATATTCTCAAAACAAAGCATGTCCAAATTCGTAATCTTGTCGGCAGAAATCAATCACAATCATCAATTTCTGCTAAACCACAGCAAAAACTAAAACTGCCGTTCTTTATGATTTGCGCTTCTGGCGCTGACAGCCTGCACACTGATATACAAAAAGACACACGATCTGCTGTAATTTCATTTCAGTCGCATTGTCATGGCCGACAAGCTGTGTACAAAGATATTGATATCTTGCGACATGTGTCCTTACTATCTTAGAGCGATCCTTATTTTTAGGAGCCCCAAGTTCAACAACAAACAACCATGCCAATCATTTATATGTATATACACACACTTTTCTTTTATACGTTCATACTTACGCTCGTATTCACCTTGCTATTATGAGAGCCTTTTTTTTCTTTTTTCTTTTTTTTAAAAAAAAAAAAAAAAACTATATTCTCTAATCATTATTATAAATCGATGAAATTTGATTCAATTCCAAAATTATAAGTCATCTGTATCCACTTTCAAGTTTGCTATTTAAACAATAGTAGAAGTGGCCCCAATGTATATGTTTGAAATAGTCGAGTAATACGATGCTGCCACTTTTATACTGACATCGAACGATAATAAAGCTGCCGGCAAAAGCAGCAGCCGCCTGTTCATTCAGAACCAGCTTATGAAGCATGACCCAGGTTGTATAGTTCTGAATGTCGAGTATTATCAAGCCTCTTCACAAAACAACGTTATCCTTTTTTTTTGTATGGCTGCTTCGGCTTCCATAAAAGCGTTTCAGCAGTGCTGCTGCTGCTTTTAGGGATATCAGAGACATAAAGACTGGGGATGTTTACTTCAGGATGATTTTTGCCGTTTAGCACGTTTGTGCACCAGGAGGTGTTTGGCGTAATTTTCCTAACTGCACTCGTTGCTATTCGCGACATGCTTGAGGAACAGGAAATGTTATTCTAATAGTCTCTCTCTCTTTTTTTTTTTAGCTCATGTACAAGCAGATCAAATACATCGTTATTTAAACACAATGATATTTTCCCAAATTCATATGAGATAACTGAGTTGATGATGATGATTTCAGCAATAACAGTGCACTATCACACTATTCTTTTATTCTAAATGCAATTGAGAGGGATTTCTGGTATGTTGTGATGTTGTATTAGTGCTTGTGGATGGCCAAAGCTGTGGACTGATAGGTAAAATAGGGCTGCCCGTATGCACAATCTCACCGCTAGCGCCTAACGATCCTGCTCCATTCAATGTAGCGGTGACATCCAATTTGGAGGGCTTCTTTTTGAGTAAAGGTGCTCCCACTTTGTTTGGTTTAGGGCGGTGGGTATCCACTGCTTCGATGTCTACTTTGTACCTCTTTTCATCACAGCCATATGCTTTTGGTGTCAACTCAATAACTGTGTGCAACGGGATTTTAATATAGGGCAGGTCTTCTTGTCTATAATTCAAAAAATAAGCATAGATGCATCTTAGCACCGCTTGATGTCCAATAATAAGAATGTTTCCTTGTCGCTCCAAGTCCATAATTACAGGCTCTAATCTCAAAACAACATCTCTATAAGACTGTGGTGCATGTTATGCATAAAGTCAGGGATTCTATAGCAAAATGCGAAATCATAATATTACCTCGCCGCCTCTATATCGATAATTAAACTTGTCTTCATCACGGTTTGCATAGTCTTCAGGATATTTCTCCTCAATTTCTTCATATGTCATACCATCACACATACCAGCGTCCAATTCATCCAACGCCTTTCTGTGCATCTTGGGGTAATCCAGCAGCGAGCTTGTCTGGATAGTCCTCTTCATCGTAGAAGTCCAAATAATCAAGTCCTTATCTCCCAGATTCTGCTTGATCAGTTCGGGCAGTTTGTTGGCATACAGCAAGCCCTGTGGCGATAGAGCTGAATCGCCGCCAATCTTTCCCTCGACATTGAACATGGATTCGCCATGTCTGCTCATGTAGATCTTTCTTGGTGCAGTGTGCAGGTTCATCAAATAGTATACAATGCGGGATTCTAAATACCCACGGATCATGTTGATGATAACCTGGCTGCCGACATTGATTAGTTTGATATAGGTGTAATCGTTTTCAGTGATAGTTTCGTATTGATCCTTGTAGTGGTCTATTCTTGCCTTAAAGTCGTTGACAGCCTCTTCTGGATCGGCGTTTGCATAATCTGGGGAGGAGAGCTTGACCTCTCTGATGTTGTCCAAGATGATCGATTCGTCTTGGCAAATACTCTCAATGAAAAAGACCTGAATGTTTTCTTGAGTAAGTCTCTCGTGCAGCCACTGTCTCCTTTGCTGTGTGCTATTAGTGGCATCGTACAGACCCACAATGCCTTGATCGTCGTTGAACCAGCGGATCATGTCATCTAATGCTGCTTTAGCCGATTCCTTTCGGTGTTGGATTCCCACAGGATTACTGGGATCAAAGAAGGAATGCTCCTGCTCGGCACCATACAGCTTGCGTCGATAGTTGCCTACATTGAATACCCTGGTGTTGATACCGAGCCAAGTAAGGTATCTGCACACTACATGTGATGTGTGCTATTAACACTCGCAGTTTCTTTACGAGGCAATTTCACACGAAAACTCACCTTTCTGCGAGATGTAAGTCTTTCCTCTAGCAGGCAACCCTACCATCTACGAATATCATGCCATCAAAATAAACCCCTTTTACCAAGCACCACCAAATAAAACAAAAACAAAAGCTTACCACACAAGCAATACGAAGATCTATGGCGAATTCAAGAATAGACATGTTTAAAAAACTACAATTGTATCACTGCTCAAAAAGTAACTTACTTGAATTGGACATTTTTGAATAGATTGAATTGGGTGATCATACAACAAAAAGGGAGAAAGAAAAGAAGAAAGAAAGAAAAGCTTCCCAGAAGAAAGACAAGAAATAGTGAGCTGACTTGTAAACTCAAATCCAGGAAGAACGAGCATTTGTTCTCTTTTAACTGGTAGGCCTCTATTTTTGATCTTGCCTTGGTACACAATACCGGTACAACAGAGCTTGCCCTAGCCAAGCTCACATTTCCAATATGTGCCTGTCTCACTAAAATCTTGATCGATGCTCTATCGTTGCTCATCAAGCAGCCTATTGAGACGTATGCTATACATCATACGATATGGCCAACAATGAATTATAATATTGCGGGGTAAGCAGGTTGCACAAAAAGGCGGTCGACTTGAAAAAAAAATCAAAATACCGTATTTCGGAAAGACTCGTATATTTGTGATCATGCCATCAAAAGAAGATGGGGTCCTCCATGTGAAAGCCTATATTATTTCTGACTGTGCCGCGTTTCATTTTACGGTTGCATTGTGGGAAATTTAGGAAGTTTGGGTCTAGACGATATCTTTTTAAACAATGCCATGCTAATCCATCTTGTCTCAGCAGTTGAGAGCGTTTTGGCTCGAGTTGTTTCTTTTTTAAAATGATGTATTTTTGAGCTTTGGATATTTATTTACGTATTAATGATTTTGCATATCGCAAACCACATGCATTGCAGAGTTCTTTAGGTCCATTGGGGCCTCTACGCCATTCTGGAGAGTCCGTTCGTTGGCAGATAGCACATATTTTGGGGCCTTCGTATTCACTGCTTTTCGACTTGTTCTGTTGGACAAATGCGTTAATAAGGGGGTGCTTGTCACGCGAGACATATATGCACTCACCTTTCTTTTCTGCCTACTCGGATTATTGTACATCTCTAACTGGTCCCGTAGCCGCTTGTTTGATTGTTGTAATTGATGCAGTTCATACTGCCAGTTGGTGGTCCTTGAGGAATCCAATTCAGCAAACAGATTATCGCTTTCTATGCGAGTTGCGATGCTAATGTGGGGGAGTATTTGGCCGCTGTATACTGACGCCGGCAATAGCTTTATCTGCAACAGTATAAACGAAGGTTGGGAACTGTTGTCACCAGAGTAAAATGTGCTTGTAACGGGAATGTAGCTGCCTTTCGAATTGAGTATTGTGTGCGTTACGCTGGGTATGCCTCTGCCTTCCTTGACTACGTCTAACGCATTTGTGATTTCCGTGATTGAGTCGTTCTCAAGATACTGATAGATGGACTCTTGCTCCAAAGAGTCGCTCGTGAAGCCGACTACATCTTTGCAGGTGTGGGTAACATGTAGATATAAGCCTCCCAAAGACAGCTTTGCCCAGTACTCGTCACTTTGACCCTCTTCCCCTAGTTGGTGCTGCAGTATTTGACTTTGCGATAGTTGATACACCGGCCTTTCTCGGCCTGATAGCACCAGGCACTTTCTGCTTTTATTTTGGTCCATGTGCAGTTTGCCGCAACAGTCGATCCATGCGTAACCCGAGTTTTTCTTTCTTATTCTAAACAGCAGATTGACCATCTTGTCCGGGTCTGACGTGGCTTCTTTGATTTCCCTCATAACGGGTACAATATCAGAGGGATGGCAAACGGAGCTGAGTGAGTTTCCAAGTAATTCAGACGGCTCATATTCCAGCATGGACAAACTTGATTTGGAAGCATACATGAATACGCCCTTTAACGACAGTACGTGAATAAAATCGCAGGTTTGATCCAGTAAAAGCTGGTTCCATTCCTTTTGTATTTGCTGCTCGTTGAATGCTGGATCGTCATGATCAATACGGGCAGCGTCTAGTAGGTTTATGATGTCGGTAGTCGTGGACGTCGAGGGGATTTCACGGAAATAATCGTCCATAGAACTATGATTGGGCGCTACCAGCGGGTTGCTACCGATGTCTATATGGTGACAAGTGTTAAAGACGACGTCTCCTTTTAGTGATACACAGCATTCTACTTACTTGAGAAATCAGTCGGTACAACGCTTGCGTTTTGATGATAGTTTATCATATAAGTGCCATCTACGCATTGCAGTCAAAACGACGACTAGAGTCATGTTGTACGCTGCGCATTCTTACCTTTCATCTTTTCTAAAATTGAGTTGGGCTGCTCCACCAAGTCCACCTGCAAACCAACAAAGTAATCCACTTGACCGTTATCATTAAGGATAGGTATCACGGTAACCAAGTTAACAAACGGCTTATTGCGTATAACGTAAAAAGAGTTTATATAAATGTGTCATACAGCTGAAATTATGATGTATTACCTGGCCTCCCTTGCGATAGTTGATGATGCTAGCCTGGAGCTCCTTTTTTTGATTCAAATGATCCTTCAAATGGTAGACGGCTTGATTGTCAGTATGCTGGCGTCTCGATCCGCAAGTAACCTGGCCATCAGGGCTTTGTAGGAATCTGCAATTTTTGCCAACAATTTCTGCATTGGAGTATCCTGTCAGCCGTTCAAAAGCAGGAGAGCAGTAGATGACAGGACAGTCAAATTGGTTTGCGTCGGACACAACAAAAGAGCACGACAAGTCAATAGGGCCTAACTGAATTTGAGGGTTTGGTCGATTTATAAGCCGTGACAAGACGTTGATCATATCAAAGCCAGTGTTGGAATATACGCCTGCGAGAGGCGGGCTCGCATCGACATTTGCTATGCGATTGACTTTAGAGGCTGAGAGGGTATCTAAACACATTGAGTTACTCATCATCGCTTTAAATATAAAAAGGGTGAGCGAAGAAGAAAGAACATTTTGCAGGATCGTTTTGCAAATGTCTCGATCTTTATCTTACTCGGTCCTACCAAAAAAAAAAAAAGGACTTCCGTATCGGGAAATAATGACTCCTGACACCCATTTACTATATGCAGATCAAACGCCCTAAAATGCCAACTTTTAAAATAGTATTATCGATTATTACATGTCGATTTTTCAAGCTGAAACTCTTTTTTTTTTCTTTCCAAGATCAGTCCATATAGGAAACATGACGTAAGGTACAGATGCAACATAAATACATGTAAATTTTATTGATTGCAAGTGAATCAACGAATCAAGAGACAACGCCTCGTAATAGCCCTTCTTTGCTGGTAACAACAACCTCTCTACCACCAATAACATTCACATCAATACCTCTTACTTGCTGGGTACCCTGCGAGCCCCCTTTTGCCTCTGCCTGTGCAACATTCGCTACAGTTCCAGTAATCTTGCCTGTTTCAATATCCATCACAGTAACTTTGCCGTCTTCCGTCAACAGAAACAGTGATGTATATAATACATTATAGGCTGTGTATTTGACTGGTATATCTTGTGGCTGTTGCTCTTCGTCTTTATCAAAGGTATGAGACAAGAGCATGGATTGCAAGCCGATGGGTGGTGAATAGGGCAGTAAGGGTTGCTGTGGGTGTGTTTTCTTGCTGGTATATGGTTGCTGCTGTTGATGGATATTGGTATCATGCTGTAGGTTGGTTATGTCAATAGAAAACTCGTGCTGCTGAGATAATAGCCGAGCCTGGTTGTGTTGCTCTAGCACCATCTGAATGGCTAACCGTGATAGTTCTCGTGTTCTCCTTGGCCACCATGGAAAGCTTTGTGCTAATTCCAGCAAGAGGCTTTCTGAAATGCTCTCGCTGTCGTCATGTAGCCTGCTGTCGATTAAAGGATCCCACTTTACTTGTAGCAGATATGAAATATCCCAAACTTTGATCTCTAGTTTATCTCGCTGGTTGTCACTGCGGTTGTCCCCCACTGCAATCAGTCGAAATCCATGATGCGCAAGATCATCTCGGCTGTACTCGACAGGCTTCTTAGTGTCACAGGACATCCAGTAAGGCGGTAGTACCAGTGTTGACTCCAAACCCCAGGGGCGGACATCAACAGGCACTTCAACCGTGTCAGCATCGTCGTTATCTTCGTTTTCTGGCCGTTCTCCATTCAAGTCCAACTGTGGGAGTATATCCTCCTCTGCCTGAATGTTGGGATGAGCAGCAGCGCTTGCGGTACTCGCTGTTCGCCGTATCGCCGTAGCATCCTGCGTGGTTTTCCATGGAAGGGTGCCGACCTTGAGGCCAAATCTCCAATCGTAGACAGACAGCTCGTCGTCTTGGTAACTTCCTGTACATATCAAATGGTTGAGATAAGGTGGATATTTAAAATGAATCATACAGCTGACATCTGTTCCCAGTCGAATGCATGTAATCATCTCTGTAGCGCTTCCAAATGAGAGTCTTTCAGACGTGCTGGATAAGCCGTAACCGAGAAAAAAGTGGTATTTTTTCGGCACTGGCACAAGCTGATTTAACATAGTGTCCCAGACAACAGACGTAATAGACGGATCTAGTATGCTGCGCTGTCCACGTATGTCAAATTTAGCCAGCTGTACACAGCCAGTGATGTTTCGTTCAAAAATAGGGCCAATTGCCAGCATGTAAACCGTGAAACGAGAATCATCTTTCTCTGGTGAGTGTGCTGGGCATACTATCTTCATCCAGTCCGCTAAGCGAGAGGCCTCTTGATTTACAGTATTGCAGTCGCCATCGTTTGATTGGCACCAAGACGTATCTGAAAATAGAAACACTTCTCTGCCCAAAAACAAATCTTCCACTTTTATATGCGCTACGCATTGTGTTGATCCGTCATCAAACAATCGGTAGACAAATATGGCTTTCCAAATGTCCACTCTGTCTTCAAATTCATCCAAGTTCTGCTGCTGCTGCTGCTGTTGTTGTTGTTGTTGTTGCTGTTGTTGTTGTTGCTGCTGCTGCTGCTGCTGATCCAGCCCATTCAAAAATGCAATACCGACAGCCAACGTAAAGAAGCGAACTTTTTGAACACCTGTACCGTTAGCCGTTGGCATACGAATAGACTGGATGCCAATAATCTGACAGGTGATGTTCGAAGGAGCCAAATTCAGCTCAAAGGACCTAATTAGTTTCCAGGATGGGTATTCCCAAAATAAGATTTTGTGCTGGGATATCCTGTTGCGTGTGTGTTTACGATGTTTGCCAGTAGCCACAATACCGGTTTTGTCGATGCGGTCGATATCCACAACAAGAGGATCTTGGATCCAAAAGGGTGCTTCCTGTTCCTCGTTTGCGTCTTCGATCGTTTCCTCCTCATGCCGTCTTTTGCGACTTTTGAGTAATTGTTCCTGAACGAATTCAAAGCTGAAATTTTTCGTTGCCTTTTGCTGTTTCACTAGGTGAATCATGAAATCTTTCCAGTCGATTAGTTTTTTCGAATTGAACGAATATTCAACTCGACTTCCCCAGACGGGATATCTGGATAAAAACGCATTGTACCATAATTTTGGGTCATCGATGAGTCTGGTGTCATCAACAACAGGATGGGTAATTGTGAGTAATCACTGTCTGGAGCTGTCCATGTGAAACTTACCTGTGGAATCGTTTGCTGACTTGGCCTGCTCTGATCAACGATTCTACATCATTTACAAGCACTGTGAATATACGCAAGAGTATCTCGTCAGGAATTTTATGCATTTGCTTGTTGTTGTTGTTGTTGTTGTTGTTGTTGTTGTTGTGGTATGACCGGGAACTACGGGTTTTGAAAGGACTCTTTTTTTTAAGAATGAGAGTGAGTGAGTGAGTGAGTGAGAGAGAGAGAGAGAGAGAGAGAGAGAAAAAGGCAGCTGTGTGCAGATACACCAGCTAAATTAGTTTACACCTCGTAACCTTTTTTTTTTTCAAGCGACTTTTCTTTTTTGCTACAGCCAATAAAAATAAATATTCCTTGCATATAATATCAATATCTAAGGAGATTCATTTGACTTGTTGAACGTTTGTGAACATAGCATATAGTTTTTTGGAACTTGTGATGTCGATCTCTGGGACAAAGATCGTTTTGATCATATTCAGTACATTCGTTGGTCGAAAAAATTTGATTTAATCAATACTTTACTTGTTTTAAAACATCTAAACACAAAATAGGTGTTTTTTTTTTCATTCCAATATTCTTTCTTAATTTATCAAAACTAATTTAGTCTAAATGGCCCTCTTATTCATCCAAAATCTGGTAGTTTTGAAGCTTTCTGGTGCAATTTGTGAAGTCATACGGGGTTTGAATATGCTAATGACAGATTGGCCAATTTTATTCAAAAATGCTTTCAAGGAAAAAACTGTGCCCTTTAAAGATTTATTACTCTACATTTTTATACAACAATATTCCCTTGTTATTAACTGATATAAGTGTTATTTTATATGGGCTATTATATCAGCTTTTTTTTCATTTGATTTTGCTTCAAGAACAGCTCGAGTTAATCTTAAAAACAGTTAATCGCGGAAAAACCAAAAATCCGAAATGTACTTTGAACAGCAAAATCTTTAGATGACAGATGTAGCCTCAGGGTTCATTTCACACTAACAAGTACTTTAGCAAAAAGCTTCGTTTTCCAGGTCAAAAAGCCGAATTTGATCAAATTGGTCAATTTTTTTTTTTTTTGTGGATAATATTAAATTTATTATAAATAATGCTTAAATGTATTAAATACGAGACAAGTGTATGTGACAAAGTGACTTGCAAGATATATACCTAGAAACTGATTGCAACGTAAACGAAGGGAGTGTTTGTCCCAGCACAAACTACCAGGCTTCTTCAGACCCAATAGACTTCAAGATTGTGTTCACAGCGGGGATAGTTATGTTTGTTATCCCACCGAAGTTTTTCACCTATGCGGCCCGCGACTGTACGCTACCAGTGCGACTTTGCATCTGGCACTGTCCTGAAGGACAAATTGGTCAATTTCCCTTGCTACCCCTCGACTGAAAATGGTCCAAAATGGAGATGACATCAAGGTCGATGAAAATCCGCTAGACTGTGCTTATCGAAGATGGCCAATCATCTGCTATGCTTCTGTGCGTCAAATAGAGCTTACGGTAAATGAAATGAGGTCATTGAACTATTCGTTTTGTACAATGATGATGCTCTTGTGCACAGTTTATCAATCTCTTTGTATCTTTGATCACTCAAGATTAATATCAATCATAGCGCATTTATTGGGTTAAAACGGTTACACATGCATGTTTGTACAAGCATTTTTGTTAGGAAATCTTGCCTTAAATCCTTTGTGAACGTTCCATTTATTTTATACAGCCTTCTACCGCTACCTGCATATTTGTATGGTAGATTTCTTGAAAAAGGTTGACATTAGGGACCCAAAATGCAAATCTGAATGCCACTTGCTATATGTACTGTAGTAATGATGCGCTTCAGCAGAACTATGATGTACTTCCATTTGCTACACTAATATTGATATATTATAGAATGTCCCAATTGATTTATCGTGTTTTGCACAAAAACGTCGAATGACATCGTCTTTAAGGTAATTCAGTATTTTTCCCGCAGCTGTTTAAAATTATATTCGAGCTCAAACGATGAATATGTGCAATTATTCACTGGCAAGGCATTGACAGAAACGTCGTTATCCCAAGCATTCACTACCAATGATATTTGCTGCTGGATAACCAGGTTTGAAACATTTAACAATCTGGAATTGAACATGCATGTGCAACGTGTCACTCTAATGCTAAACGCATGTTGAATGCGATTATAACACTGCTTCGCTTCAAACGACTGGATTTTGTCGAAATTCAATGGTACAGTGATCACTTTTGCTACAAATTAAAGCTGCTATATTTAAAGTCTGGTTCCGGTTATGAGAATGCAGACAACAATTTAATCTCTCCACTCTTTAAAATTGACTCTCGAAAATAAGCAGCGATATAGACGTACATTGACAGGCAACATCGTCAGTTGCCCTCAGGCAACATATATAAAATACCTTGCACATTTTCCAAGAAATTCATGCATTATTAAAACACAAGTGCTCTTTGATGAATGTCTTGACTATGAAACGCTCATAACGTAAACTTTTATTATAGATCTAATTGGCCAACAAAACGGCATAAAACACACACACACACACACACACACAAAAAAGCCATGAATAAAATAAAAACGCCCTTGCCTCATATTCTTTTCCTCTTTCTTTCACTTCTTTTTTTTTTTTGTCTTTTATAATTTTGAAAAAAAATAAAGAAAGGAAAAAGATATACACATATACAAGTCATGTCATTCACACAGAATCGTTTTGGTGCCCTCTTAGGCGAGGAAGAAACTGAAATGGATAAGCTTGGTAACATTAAGCCCGTCGAGAAGAAGGGTGATGCTTCACCCCCTAACAGACGTGAACAACGTCGCACTGGCTTTAGACAGCCTGCAGGTAAGTCATCTCTTTCGAGACGTTTAGCATGAAGAATCGCGTCCTCAATTCCTTCATGCCCAAATGTCAACCTCTTGAATAACCGATTGTCATTTCCGTATTCAGTCTCTCCCCCTTCAAGACGTGCACGTGGAGACCGTAAAGACGTCTCTGAACCCACTCCAGTCTCCTCCATTGACAATGGCCCATCAAAACAGGAAAGAAGTGGCCGTAAAGAGCAATTTGGTCGTGGCCGTCAGTTTGATCGTCACAGTGGAACCGGCATTTAGTGAGTACTTTCTGTTGCGAAAATGTTAATTGTATGCGTGTTCTGAACATTCAACCAATATAGTGATAATGAGAAGAAGGTGAAACAGGGCTGGGGTGAACCTGGCACTGCCGAATTCCAAGGGTAAGCTGTTGATATTAACTAACTGTAATCCTCTTTTTTTTTTTTATTTTATTTTTTTCACTAAAAATAAACCATTTTGTTAGTGCCCATGACGTATTGAACCCCAATGATCCAGATGCCGCTGAACCTCGCAATTCTCGCGCCGAAGAAGAGCCAGACAATACCAAAACTTTGGACGAATATCTCGCAGAGAAGAATAGCGGCCAATCTTTCCGTCGCAACGAGGCTCGTAAGGCCAACGAGGGTGTCGACAATGATCAATGGAAGGGAGCTGTTGTCCTTGAAAAGGAAGAGGACGTCTTCTTTGTTGGCAAGGTATATATCCCAGAAATCTATTTCTCATGATTTTTCTGTTAATTCAAGCATTTCGATATACGTAGAAAAGCGAAACCAGCTTAAAACCCAAGAACAAGAAGGAAAAGGTTTTCATTGACATTGATCAACCTCCTCATCGTAGCAGTGAGGATCGTCGCGGTGGTCGCGGTGGTCGCGGTGGTCGTGGTGGTCGTGGTGGTCGTGGTGGTAACAAGAGCAATGGTCGTGGTCAAGATTCCGTCAACTTGTCCGACTCAAAGGCTTTCCCTAACTTGGGCGCTTAAATTTGCTATAATTTTTGTTGAGCATTTCTTTCACCGTTAAAAAAAAAAAAATATAAGCCTCGTTTGAACATTATCAACAATTATGGAAAAAAAAAATAAACAAATCCATTTTTTTTTTTCTGAACATTATACAGTTTTTTTTATCGTTTCTGAAAAAAAAAGTTCAACTAAATGATAAAGATCATGGCGATGGTGATAATAATTGTTGGGCTTTCTGATAGCAAATCTTTATTTCTGATGA
>MU619373.1:43108-70036 GCA_025201805.1 Parasitella parasitica | reverse complement strand
GACCCCAAAAATGCAACTTTTTACTATAGCATATATTGGAGGAAAATGATCGTAAAAGGTCATTCCTTGATCTGAAAGACTGGAAATGCGCTCTGGTTAAGCAAAATATTGACTTTTCCCTCTTGATCTGTTTTTGAGGCTTTCTCAACATAATTCCTTCCGTAAAGATACGGGTATTATGAAAATGATACCATCGTGTAGAGCGCCCAAAAAGACAGCTATTATCATAGACTGACAGCCGTGGTATGCATAGTGTCAAGAGGATGATATCTTGCCTCAAAGGAGTAATTTTGTTTTTCGAATTGTCCAAATGTAGTTTCTGAAAGAATTTTTTCTTCCTAATTTTGGACGCGTTTAATCTCCGATATCAAAGAAAACATGGTGTGTGTGTGTGTGTGTTATTTGAAGAAAGCATTAGCTTTGAGAAGCAATATCTTACCTAATGCAAGAGAGAAACAATCGAAACCTAGTTTATTAAATGGTGTGCTTCTTGGCTTTCGAATGGTAGTACTTTCATGTGTGTACCTGGCTTGACGATCTCACGCTCCGATTTTGGAAAAATACTTTTTTTTTTTTTTTTTTTTTTTTTTGAAAGTCGCTGCCTTCATCTGATGTCAACTTAAAAAGTACAAAAACCTGCTCTAAACTATGCAAATGCGGAATCAAACGATGTCTTATAAGCTAATAAATTATTTTGAATTACTTGTTTTTGTGTTTGAGATTGCTAAAAATTGTTTTCTTACAGTTTTTGTCTTTTTTTCTGACATTAGCACACTTAAAAAAAAAAAAAAAAGCCGCTCAAGATCTACGTAGTTGGCTTTTGCGTAGAGTTCTACCATGCAACTGGATATAGAGAACCCTGCTTGGTACTTGTCTGGCATTTTCTTATACCTTCAGTTGATCTGGCAGCTTCTGCCATCAGGATTACACACCCATTCGTGTAATTCTATCCGTATATGATGTACAGTAGATAGCTTATTTTACAACACATTCTCTATGTATTTTCACCATGAATGAACCAAAGCAATCATTCTTTTTCTTTACATATAGAAATCGCCACTTAACATCTTTTTTAGGGAGACATATCTCTTCTCTCAAAAAATTTCTTAGCTTTTATCAGAAAATAAAAGGTTTTTGTTATCAGAAAGCCTAACAATCATTATCACCATCACCATGATCTCTATCTTTTTTTTTTTCAGAAACGCTAAAAAGACTGTAAATGAATAATGCTTGATTTGCCATTTCGATGGTTGCTGAACAGTTTAGCAGGAGATTTATTGTGTGAAAATTATGTTTGTTTATCCCAATGGAAGTATATAATATATGGAAAGGATTCCATCACACGTGGGTCGTACATTCCTGCATAAATCATATTAATTGCTGATCATGGTTTCAGCCATTTCGTTCAGCGAATTTATTATTTCGAAGACAATAACAGCTTGATTCAAGAAAGCAAATCTCAATATGAGCTAAAGATCGGGGCGGACAATGCTCCAACTCATACAACATTGCAACCGCAATTGCAGCGTAGCATATCCCGGGTTGAAGTTGTAGGGGCTTTATTATGATGCTAGTTTGATCATTAGTCGAGGTTATTGGTTTTTGCCTCATAAGGTCAGTATTTTCCGCGCTGTAACTTTGCTTGCTAAAGCTCAAGCCAATGCTTTCATTCTCACGCCAGGTAACTCCCCAAGCGATACACTGTAGCTTTCTAAAGAGAGTGGCCTGCAGGCTTAGTCAAAGCTATGATTCTAGAAAAAACTCGTCTTTAAAGAGGAAAACGGTCGTATTTTACGAGCTGCAGCTTGCAACTACTTTACCCAAGTAGCCGTTGACAATTTTCTCTGAAAGATGCGCCTTGGATGGCCTTCGAGACACTTTCCAGTGATACGAGGCAGTATTGGCATCGAACGGGAAAAGCATATTTATTCATCTATATTGTTAATCAAGCTTATTTTTTTTGTAATTTTAGGTCTGCTCAATATGCCTGAATTTTTTTTTTTCGACATCAACATGAATATAAAGCGGAAAAAATGAAAAAAAAAAAAATTATTCGAGAGACTTCATTGTAATTTAACAAACATATAATTAGCTATTTCTGTACATATGCTTTGATTATAAAAAGCGAAGACTCTTTTTTAAACTATAAAAAGTTATTGCTGCGTTTTATTGCCTTGACACATAACAGAACTGTATTTGCACATATTAAAGAGAATATAGGAGATATTTTATTTACAACTTTCAGGTATTTGTAATAGTAATTAGTCAGGTATCAACAGTTACTGCATTCTCAATGGATATTAGAGGCTTACAAGCCATGAAAAAAACCTGCAAGCTATTACACCATTTAGAAACGAATGAATCATTTCTTTGATTGATGCTCATGTACGCATCGAATCGACTTTTTACACATTTTGTATTTTATACGAGATGCATTGGGAGAATTTTAATGTAAATTTATTGCCAATTACAGATAGCAATTTGACTACGCATATTAAATAATGAGCTAGGGCCCTCTGTTGTTTATAGTGGTTTACAAAGTTGATTAAGCACTCTATTCTATCATAGCTGTTAAAAATAGCAGCACAATGACGTACAAATCAACAAAATACATAATCCAAGATAAACAAAAGATAAAACGTCAATATCGTATTTTCTTGAATATATCAATTTTTATTCTTTACAATATACAATAATGCATATAAATGATGAAAGAAAACGGGGCTGTGTTTGTGGTAACTTTAAAAAAAAAGAAGGGGGGGAGGGACGAGTAGAAAGAGTAAGCATACAAAGAGAAATGAGATTAATTTGAGTTGGTTTGGATAGCTGAATTAATGTTCTACAGCTTGCTGCTTCTTTTCATCAGGAATATACTCTTGTCCAGCAACGTAGATAGGCTGCTCCTTTTCAGAAATATAAGCTACAGGATAAGGTGCAACAATCACACTGTTCATTGACTCCTCCTCGTCAATGTTTTGCTTGACTCGCTTGGTGTACGAATGGATGGCAAACGCAAAGTGAAGTTTCAACAGCATATTGATTGCCATGGCAATAGTTACCAGCCATGCACCACGAATATAAACAAGCTCACAGGTGTTCATATCAAGCTCATCGTCTTTAACTTCGCTGACAATTTCTTTACAGATATCAGTATGCAGACTGAAAAGCATTAGTGCGCTAGCTACTGAGAACATGGTGTGTAAAGCTAAATCTGCCCAGTAGTAAGCGTTGAAGAAACGAAGGTGTTTAACATTGTTCTAATAGGCTCTAGTTAGTAAGCTGCGGACAAGAAGCAAAGCGGTAAAGTACAAACAATACCTTTACTACGCCAACTGCGCCAGCTAAACAAGCGAATCCCGAAAGATACGAGTAGGCAGTAAGGCCAAGAACAGCACCTGTATCAGCGTCTTGGAATTCATCAGATAAGGCTGTTAACGTCATGGCACCGTAAAGGTGGGTAATGGCACCCAATACTGCCAAGACAAGCGTAGCAGTTCTATTCATTTCCTATAGATAAGCATCTTGTATATATATATATATATATTTTTTAAAGATTTCTCATGACATTTACCTGAGGTTGATACAGAAACAACAATTATTGAGCATTTTCCTTTTGTGATTTAAAAATAAAAAGTGAAAAAAAAAAGAGTGAAAGAAAGAAGGTTTCAAGTCGTATGTCTTGCAATTGTTTTTACTTATAATCGGCCCTCTCTCCCTTTGGACAATGATCATGTTGATTGCATTTTTAATATCCGTCGGATACGGCTAAATAATGCTACACAAACCTTTTGCCCCCAGGACAAAATCAATGGCCGGGCTCCACCGTCAATAAACTAGGAGCATTGGTGGAGAGCGGTATACCTCTGGATCAATTCTCTGGACTTTGATTCTAGGCCACTGACCAAGAGCAAATCTGATTTTAATCTATTAATTTATTGTTCATGCGCATCAAGCAGCCTTTCACGTATTAACTGATCCATACAAAGACGCTCTTAAGCAGTCGGTTTTAATAACACTGAAAAAAAAAAAAGAAATAAAGGGAGGGGGGTTAGGGAGGATATGTACAAATTATAATGTCAAACGCACTAGTGCTACAACTAAACATCGTTCATTCTGTAGAAGGTACCTTCTTGTGGTTTAGCTGAATACTTGTGTTTTCTATAAGCAAATACACTGACGACAGCAATAGCAACCACGCCAACAACCACACCGACTGCCACGCCTACTTTGCCTCCAGTTGAAAGCCCTGATTGAACATTGGGATTAGACGATCTATGAGGCGTCGTGTCCACAGTAGTGTTCGGCTTGAAGGATTCGAGCGAACAAATGTCAAGAGCAAGTCTTTCTGCAGGATTTGTACAACTAGGATACGTACTGTTTGAAACGAATTCAGTTTTGCCCATTTGGGCAAAGGCACGAAGCCATGTCATCTCGTAATCCGGCTCATACGTATTATACACCATATGAATGACATCCGCAATGGCAAGGTCAGCCCTTGCTGCATGACGAATTGGCCAGTCTAGACGGATAAATAATTAATTAGGTTTAGAGTTTGTAGTAATATTACACACTCGGGCTCACCAGAAAACCCGGCTTTACTAATCAATTTGTCGGTGCGATATACGTTTTGAGTTGTCAAAAATGCATAGGAATTCGTGTTGGGATTAAAGCCGCCTGCAGAGAGCCAGTCTCCGTAAGCGAAATCTGGTTTGAAATTTGCTGCAGCAGAATCATCGATAATGAACTCTGCATTTTCAAGAGCACTGTGAAACAAGGTCAAGTTCGAATAGGTGGTTGTCTGATTATTTGTTCCAACCAATTCCATGCCTGTGTGTGATAGTGTTAATAACATGTCGTGCTGTTCTCCATTTAATATACATCATTACCAGCATCTCGAACCAGTCCATTTGTATAGTTATCGTAGCGAAGCGTCCAAGCCTTATTCACAGCATCGTAAGTCGTCCAAGCAATATTCTTGCTTCCAGACTGAGCCAAGTTAGACTTGTGGCATTTATAGCTGGTTGCAATCTTGTTATAAATGTCTAATCCCCTTTGCTCGGCCTCAAAGAAATGTGCAATGAAAATAATCCAAGCTGATTGCTAGCACAGTTTATATATTAGGCAAAAGTCTGATGATAAGGGTCATGAGCTACATACCTGAATTGGCGAGAGTGTTTCACTGTCTGCAGAAACACTAATATATTGCGGTTTCGTATCTACACCAGCATTATTGGCCTGAGCTGTGAAGATAGCATCGATGACAGTAGTAGTCGTTGTATTTGGGCCATCAGAGACACCGGAAAAACAGGGCGAGGTGACATTGGCGCTTGGGCTTGCTGATTTCACAACATCAGCAAGATTCAAAAGCTCAAAGAAGGGAAGGCTATCTAATTCAGTATCTACACCCACATTGCTGAGGGGAGTATTTACAACAGCATGATAACCAGCAGAAGAGTAATTGGCTAACGATTGATTACAGCACACTAGAGCATACTTTTCATTTGTAATCAGATTCTCGACCACTTTATAGTTGCTAAAGTATTGGACAGTGAACCCATAGCCATTGGATGCATCTGCGTGGAAGACGTCAACATCCAACATTGATCGCCGAGAAATCAGTGTTTTTCTTACCAATGCTAACATTATCAACGTAATTATCTTGAGCCGATAAAAGATGTATCAAAGTACAGCATATCGCTGCTAAAAAGCTTTGTTTCCATGCCATCTTTTTTTGTGAAGAAAGAAAGATCGATTTGCAAAAAAAGGAAAAGAATTTTTATTTGGTGTACAGCAAACAAGATGCTCTCATTTAAACCGGAGTGGAGATGGATCATGGTTACGCGGAATTATATATGGTAAATTGTGCTTTGCTAATGCTGCTGCAGAAGCTTGACGAGGCCTTCTATGCAGTAGTATTTTGCCTATAAAGCAGTGTGATTAGAAAACTGCTGTTATTTTATCTCTGTAGCACTTACTTCCTGGAGCAATTCGTGACATCTGAATATGTGTAATTACAAAAAGATTGAGTTTAACTTTTTAGGTAACACAATAGGAACACTTACATTTTGGTATCTTCAAGAATAGTTGGTGGTATCTAACATGGACACAATAAAAAAAAAAAAAAGCAGATCAGAACTACTGAGCAAAATCAAATCGATTACATATATGATAACAAACCCTCAAATCTCGAAGATAATTCAATACAAGCCTGAAATGCAATGGATCACGATCAATAAAATAGGATCCATCTGGTTCTGCTGAGATGAGATGTCTTCCGGAAAACATGGTAGCCAATAGACAATTTGTATCACGTCTTAAAGTGCTCAAGGATGTCTATACATCATGGATATATAAGATACATGTATACCAAATAGATAGAGTATTCACCTCAAATATGCCGCCTCCAACATTTAGTCGAATCTTTCCACTTTTAGGTAGACAATGTTGGGTTGATTCATCTGCATAATATGTATAGAAATTAGAATTCTACATCATTCAAACCTTGCGAATATAATACCTGTTTTCGTCTTAGTCTCAAACTCGAGCTTCTCTTTTTTCAATGTGTAGCATTGAGATATCAGCTGACTTGACATTTGCTCATAGTTTTCCTCCATTGATGAATGAAATGTTGCTTTGGCAGTATTAAATTTGTAGTCTAATTCTTGCATCTTCTGCATTGTACCAAATATTTCTTTGTAGATGTCTTACAAAAAGAAGCCCTGAATTAGTATGGAGGAGTAAAAAAAAACAGTTAATGCATGTGCGTACCTTGTTTGACGCTGTCATAAGATTCATTCAATAATCGATATTGTGGTTTGTAATCTATAGAGATGTTGAATTTTACAGTCAAATGAAATGAATCATGTATGAATATATACCGTCCCACTGAATGGAGGTTTGAATATCGAGCTTTTTCATAACTTCGTTGACTGAATCCTGTGATTCCTGGTTTGTGACTGTGGTGGTTACAAATCCATGTCGTTGGTTTTCTGTCGAGCTACTGTCTTCTTCTTCCGAGTCATTTCCTAGATGCTCTACTGCTGTAAATAGGGACGTAGCAATGCTAATATTATCTGCCTGATGGCGGTGGTTATGTTGATTGCGGAACATTGATCTATTGATGCTTTCGATATCTTCGTCAATGTCATCATATTGCAAATACTTGGGACTGGTAGAAACTGTGTATGGTGAAGAAGCCGCAGATTCAAAATCATGTGCTGATCCTATGGAATTAGCTTTTGTATGGTGATGGCCATCTTGTTCCTGTATTTGCTGCTGCTGCTTCTTGAATTGCAAATGCTCCTGAAGGCGTTTTTTCTGCAATTGTTGCTGGACTCTTTGCTGTTGTAATGCAAATGGATAGCTTCGACGGTTTTGTTGAAATACTCCAGGACCTATTTTATCTTTATGTTAGCAAAATGCGCCATTTGTGTAAATGGGTTACATTGTACTTGCCTTCTTGTCTATCAGAGGGACTATTGTATTCTTGAAACACTATCTCGGATAATGATGGATGATGCTGTATAGGTGATCTGTGAGTAGGTGAATGGGCGTGGAAACCTGACTGTGAATTGGCATTGTTGATGTTGCTGTTGCTGACAGAAGGTACCCATTGTGGTGGTGGCTCGAAAATGTCCATGTACAATTTTGGTGTTGGTTGCTGCTGTTGCTGGTGCTGTTGGTAGTGATGGTGTTCACGTTTTCTATTGTTGTTGTAATAGTTCATTCAAATGGATTAGAAAGAAAGTGAGAAAAAGAAGTGAAGTAATATCGTCTGGTTTTTTTTTTTAATCAATTGGTTACAATGCTTAATACGGTCGTGTGATAACAACAAAAACCACAGCACCCAAGCTGTGTTATTTGGGTACACAAATGAGGTGTTTTTGGTTTGTTTGGTAATCGCAACTTGCTTTAATTGATCATTTTATCGATAACATACCAATCTTCAGATCAAAAATCTACTTCCCAAGATATAGTACTCACATAATGTATATATCATCTTCCGGAATCACGCCTACATCCTTAAAAGGGTAGTTCAAATATAATATCATGCTTAAACCACAGCACATACATACTGCATAAAATATTTATCCAAATTTATACCTGTGTTTTGATTTTTGTGGAGGAACTCATGGACACAGGTATAATTTTAGGTCATAATGAAGTTCTCTCGTTTTTTGCAATCCATTGATTCATTTCAGTAGCCTGAAATTATGAAATAACCCCACTGTCTAAAATAACGCATTATTCAGATTTTTAATCATTGATCTCAAGACTTTTGTTCATGATAATTTTCCTGAAACAAGAGTCTCAACTTGGGAGCCATATGGATTTAAATGCGATAAGCTCAAAATGGCTCTGTCATACCAACGGCTACAACTGCAAAGACCCTTGATCATATAGACTAGCTCATTTTATTTTTATCTATTTTCTCCAAAAGTAAATTATCTGCAGTACATATATTTACATTGTTTTTATAGCCGCATCTGCGACTCTATCATTGTCGTGTACATTTCTTATTAACTTCATCTACTATAACGGCATACACCGCATTTAAAGTCAATCATCTAGCAGAGAACAATTAGTAGAGAAAATTCTTCAGGCAGTGTAAAATCTAAAGAGGATGACATTAAACCTTGACGGACAATAATAAGACAGGAGGTTAGAGCTACAATTGGGTAAGGTAACTTGTATTTCCCCATAACATGGAAATCAAAATTAAGGACATATATATCCAAAGATACTCTGTATACGTACAACTATTGAATTAATAATAGACGCAGTTAGAGATATGGTAGGCCAAGAAAAAATTGATAAAACGATTCTTGGGTTTTCCTTTTCGTTACTCGCACGTATAAAATGGAAGCTATGAGATAATTGATCTGATTAGTCTAATATACAAGGAGATCAGTTGCTTATAATCCTATGTTTATCACAGCCTCTTATAGTATTGAATGATTCTTTTTGGTGATGAGAATCTTAAAATTAGACAAGGTATAGTTTTCACATAATGAATGTATTTATTTATTTTTATTCATTGAAACCAATCAGTATGTATGCAACATAATATTGTTCTATGATGTGTTCGCAATAGTGAATTCTTAATTTGCCACAGTTAGAAAAATGGTCTTTTACATTTGAACTCATTGGAAGCTGGTGATACTAGTATTTTTTAGAACAAAGCTTACTGGTGCTGAAATTTACGACTTTGTTAATAATTTTGCTATAATCTTCTTCAAATTGTTTTTTTATCTCGCTCAATCCTCTTAATGAGGCGTTTTATGCTTGGCACCAGCTAAAACCTGCTGCTGCTACTGTTGGGCGCAATCTCCGATATCGATTTTTTTTGCCAGATGTGTTTCACGGATGACAATTTGGATTCGTTGACACAAATTAATCAATATCTCTAAAATATAATAATACAACATATGTTACAATGATAAGTAATTATGTAAAGCCTTAAAATTTGCATCGAATAGTATACATAATAAAAAAAGTGTCTAACAAAAAACTTGAGTAATCTACGATTAAAGAAAAATGCATTTTTCGACTGAAACTTCATAATTCATACCTAAAATGGCAATCAGGTATCAAAATCAATATAAAATATAATGTTTCAAATAATACGAACGGTGCGTTATTGTGGTCAAACTTGAGATTTTGTAATTTCTATTCATTTTGCCTATCGTTGAAAATCGATGGTTTTATTATCATCTATTTTTTTGGTGATAAGTCGTCAGATTATCACAATGAACTTTGGGGAATCATTTAGTAAAGTCTTAAGCACTTCAACAGGCTAAAAGGAGTATATGTTCTTCTGAAATAGTGAGAAAAATGCCACATTAACAGGCTAAAAGGTGTGATTTTCACTTGGGGCATGCTGTTATAGTGCCTTTACAATTGAGGATTTCACCGTGAAACGTGTACATTCTGAAAAGCCTAAAAGGTATATGAATCACTCTATATTAAGAAATCTGATGATGCTATATTTGTAAAGGTAAATAATATTTCTTTCAGAAAATTAATAAAAACGCATGGTTCTCTCATAATATCTACAAGTTCAAGATTATGCAATCATCAGATTCAATCAATGATTGACCGATCACTTGAGCATATTTTGCGTACCTTTTCTGCCCACTGAATCAAAGCGAATTATCATGCGTGTATCTGGTTTTCTAAAACTGAGACATTCTTGGCTGTATGCACAGAAAACCAATGGCGGTCCCAGCACGCAAGCTGGGAGCCACTTGAGAAGAAGGACACATCGTTGCCTCTGCATGCTGCTAAATAAGACATGCTTGAAATTGCATTGTCCCATTATAATTACTACAGATGGCATTTTAAAGGATTCAAACGGTTCAATGTAAATTATTGGTTGGGTTTTTTAACATTTGGGTTTTGGTTGTTTGGATGTTGGTTTCTAGGTACCGTATTTAGCCATTCGTGACCATCCCGACCTCTTTTCTTCCTCTTCTTTTTCTTGCTTGTCTGTCAAATTTCGGTCTTGCTTCATTTCAAATATAATGTGGAATCAACCAGAATTACCCAAACATGCTGGAACAGCAAATGAGGGAGATACATTGGATTCTAGCTTAAATGGCCTAATGCGTGATGTAGATTCCTTTATTTCTGAACTGAATTCTGAACAGCAACCTTTATACTCCATGCCGACAACCGCTCGAGCCTATTCATTACAATCACCACAAAGGCAGCAATCGCCTACAATGGTTAGTAGAGCAAATACCACTTACCGACCTATTTATGTAAGTTGTCTAAATTTTGAGGGACAATCGTGAAAGATCACATGCTTATTGCCATGTTACATTAGGAGAATGATAGTAGGTACAATAATTATATCGCATCGCCATCACCACAAACTTCTTATTACATACAAAATCAAGAACAGCAACAACAACAACCAAGACCTCCTCCTCGACCAGCAGTACCCACATCTGCAACTCTTGTGGAACCAAGCATGTCAATGCCTACACCTCATCCATACGCTGTACCACCAACACACCCATTTTCATATTCACCTTATATTGTTTCGCATCACGAGCCATCCTTTTATTCAAATTCTGGATACAATACGAATTCAGACTATGTAAGCACTTACTTGGCTTCGAGTCAAAAGAGACAACAGCTGTTGGGAGAAAAAACAGCTGCCTATGCTGACAACAGTAGTTGCCGTGATAGTAGTTCATCTACATTTACTACTGATTCCGCAAATAATATGTCTACGGGACTTGATGACTCGCTGAAGCATAGTCAATCAGACAGTAGCAAGGTAGGAAGCGATACCAAACTGTACCATTCTCTCAGTACCTCTTTGGCCACTCCGTCTTGTACATCCCCTGCTGTGACTAATGGTAGCAGTACGCCAATGACCACTACTACTACTACTACTACTACTGCTACTAACAGTAAACCACCAGCTTTTGCTTTTTTATCTGTGCTCAGCAAAGCATTCATGAAACGTGTGAGAGGCTTGGAAAACGTGCGTGAATTGTTCTGTGCAAACGAGTATCCTGAATCATTTACCGGACAAGAAGCAATCGTAATGTTCACTAGAATCCTTCATTTGATTATCGCCGCTAATATGTCTCTGTTGTAGAAAATGCTGTACAGTTTACTAGATGGTATTCCAGAAGCTTATTGTATACAGGTTGCCAATACGTTGATGAAGTCAAAACCTCCACTGTTCGAGCCTATTCATTACTCTCAAAAATCGATTATTCAAGGCACTGTATTCAATTCATCGGACGAGTATTATACATTGCCAGAGGACATGATGCTTGAGGACGTCCCTACAGGTATTTTAACCGGATTGTTGGAATGCTATTCATACGAATGTATTCCTGGTAAAGGCGGCTGCTACTCCCCACGGTGCCCAAATAAACCAGAGGTGTTTGCCATGGAATTTGACATCCAAGGTCCAACAGCGCCGGCAGCAGCCACTAGATCTCGTCCTCACTCAGATCAAATGAACAGCAGTACTGCTTACGGTACACAGCCGCAAATGGCATGGGCTCAGAAGGTGCCAAAAAAATTACTGGAGAATCTGTCAAAGAAAGAAATCGCGAGACAAGAAGCTATCAACGAAATGATTTATTCTGAGGAAGCTTACAAACGAGATCTGAATACCTTGTCGGAAGTCATCGTAGCACCTTTACTCAAGAAATCCATCATTGCTTCCGCGCAAAAGCGAGAAAAATTTGTGCATGAAGTATTTGGAAACTTCAAGGAGCTTATTGAAGTCAGCACAGCTCTATTGGACGATCTCTTGGAATTGCAACATCAATATGAGCATGAATGTGTTCCGATGATTGGTGACATATTGATCAAGCATTTTGCGTATTTCGAAGACCCTTTCAGTCAATACTGTCCCAGAGTATCCCTTGCTGAATACCTTGTTAAAGAGGAGGAACGAAACAATCCTGATTTTGAAAGGTTTATAGTGCAAGTCGAGAAAAGTAAACGCATGCGCAGACTCGCGTTCCGTCATTTTTTGCTCAATCCAGTTACCCGGATGCAGCGCTACCCACTCTTACTTGAGGCTATACTTAAAAAGACAGATCAAGATCATCCGGACCACACTTATCTTAGCAAGTGTCTCGATATGGTGAAAAAAGTAGCAGCACAATCAGATAGCATGGCCGAAATATTCAAGAAAAGAGTCGAGATACTGGAGATTAATGACGCGGTCACCTTTAAGCAAGGTGAATTCCAGGATCTACAATTGACAGACCCTCAGCGTCGATTATACTATCAATGTGATGTCAAACGACGAAGCAATGGAATCGAAGTAACGGAGAAGTCAGACATTCACCTCTTTGTATTCGACCATATGATTTTAATGGCCAAAGTGAGAAAAACAGCGACAGCCACACAGCCTATGGATGAATATAGAGTTTGGAGAAGACCTATTCCTCTGCAAATGCTTCATGTCAGCTGTGCAAGCGAATCTAGTTCTAGTCATAATATATTAGCGTCTTCTTCTTCGACGCGATATCTGTTATCTAGTACAACAAATAGCTACCTTCATAGCCCATCTTCTTACGCATCGGCTAGCTATATCCCTTTGACATTTCATCATTTGGGTCAGCGAGGCGGGGATTACACTTTTTCATGTACTCCAGATGAAAAGCAAAAATTGGTTGCTGCGATTGAAGAGGCAAGATCTTTGTTAAAGAAACGCTTAGGAGAAGATGTCTTCAATGTGATTTCCTTGGATAATTCTTCTTTCAGGTACACGTCTGCAGCCGGAAGTGGATCCGCTAAAAACGGAAGAGTGAATTGCACGGTGCCTTTTGGTATGTATTCCACACCGGTACATGTTGAAATAGTTTTAACATGTTAATGTTGGCAGTTTCCACAAACAACAAGAGAAAACTAGCTGTAGGCACAGATACAGGCATTTTTTTCAAAGATCTCAATGGGCATGGCAACCGAAAGGTATTATCAAGTGACAACGTAACGCAACTGGCAGTTTTGGAACGATTCAACATTCTTCTGGTCCTTGCAGGTACATCCGCAAGTACTGAATAGTTTGCACATAAATCTAAATGTTCCACTCCCGCTCCACCATAGATAAAACTTTAAAAGCGTATCCTCTGGATCTGCTGAATACGTCCACAGCTTTCAATGCGAAATCACCAAAAAAACTCGGTCAAGAATTGGGCCAACATGTGCATTTTTTTCAGGTTGGTGTCTGCAACAACAAGGAGCTGGTGGTATTCAAAAAAAAGAAAAACACATCCAGCGTATTTACATCACTGGAGCCTCATTTGGATTTAAGAGATCCTAAAAATCATAAGTACCTTGTCCAAAAGACTGGTTTCATGATTGGCAATCGATCGAGCCACTCGTGGTTTAAGAAGTACAAGGTTTGCATACTTTGAAATGAAGATAACGCAGCTGACATTTGTTTATAGGAGTTCTATATTGGTGCAGAGTCTACAAATGTTCACTTTTTGAAATCCAAGCTGCTTATTGTGTGCGATCGTGGATTTGAAATCATTGACCCTGAAAACCTGAGTGTAGGAGGCCGAGATATTCCAGATAAAGGCGATCCACAGTTTAATTTTGTGCATCGTCAGTCCGACTCTCTTAAACCACTTGCGATGTATCGTGTGCATGATAAATTCATGTTGTGCTACAACAAGTTTGCTTATTATGTGAATAACAGAAATGGATCTTTGGTGCAGAGAGGACCTCAAAAGTAAGTTGCACTATTCCGCTTATCAATTACAGCATGTACTCACTTGTCGTAGGTTACCTTTGCTGTGCGAATGGGAAGGAAACCCTGACAATATTGTGTTTCAGCATCCTTATATTATCGCGTTCGATCCTCAATTTATCGAAGTGCGCCATGTTGATACGGTATGTGCCATTCTAATCTTTGTCGTCATATACACTCATGTTTGTTTCCAGGGCGACCTTGTACAGATTATACCAGGTGATCAAATCAGATTAACACACTTTCATACAACTGCGAATACGACCATTATTCAAGGCTGCATGACCCATTCTCAAAAACCAGATATTCAGGACATCTTTTATCTCAAACAGAATCCCCAACGAAGGGGATCTTCTCGCAAATTTATTTAATAATCTTCAATCTGTACAGCAATTCATTAACATAAAGAGCTAAACTTGTAAAAAAAAAAAAAAAAAAAAAAAAAAAAAAAATATTATTAAAATTTAATCAATGAGTTTTATGCTATTAGAACATTGATATTTCTTTCAAGCGCGAAAATCACACAAGTATGTAAATATAAATATATATAAGCAATAATTTATTTTAATTTATGTAAAGTATCATTGGAATTTCTAATTATACGAAGGCCGAATCTATTTCCCTTGTTCATCCATGCTTGGAGCACCACGGACAGAAAGAACACAGCAATCATAATGCCCATCATAGTGTGAGTCTTCCAGTCAGGATGGTACACACCAGGCGCGCTTCTCTTTCCGAATTTCAGCGTGTTGAGTTGAAGCTTACTGTGGAGATTACGCTCTTGATTGAAATCCAATAGCACTTCAATGCCTTTGAGAAAACCGGTTTTTACGTACAAATCAATGCCCACAGCGAGCATGTGGACACCCACCAAGGCCAGGGACACGATGACCGTCGCATATTCCAGAAAGACTAAACCAAGAATGAATAAGAATATTACGCCAAAAGTGAATAAGGTGCGATGGAATATGTTGGGAAAGAAAAAGTTCTCGCTCCAGCAACAAAAGTAGAGGGCCAGCAACGTAGCTGCCATACCACAAAAGAGATACAGACCCATTTTGTACAATACAACACAGATGAGAGCAGCCACTACCGCCACCGCAACACAGATACCAATGTAAAGATTGGACGCATTTGGGTAGCTTTGTGTTGGTTCATTTGCTTGGAGACCTATCCAAGTAATAGCACCTATAGTACGTAACAAGTCAGCTACACATGTGATATATAACATATACTTTTTGTCTTACCTCCAAATATGAAGCCTATTATCCCAATTGTAATTCGGAACATTGCAAACCCATAAACGAGCAGATAAATGCCTGTGGACAACAGCAGAATACTTGCTCCGATTACTTGTGGCTGGAACTTTAGTTTGTACTTTTCACGCAGTTCTTCGCAGCAATCCCCATCATCCTCGGTAGATGGGCTTTTATCTGAGCTTGGAGTAGGCTTTGGATCATCCGCGCAGTCGTCTTTCACAGATGTCCCTACGTTGTTGCGTTCTTGTAGTAGAGAATTACTGGTTTTATTTTCATAGGCATATCCACTGCTTATACATGCAACAATCAGTAGTAAAATAATATACAAGGGGCGCATTTTCAGTTCTTTTTGGCGGGTATTGTGTAGAGAGAAATATTGATGAGACAAGAAAGTAACGATTCGCATTCCACCATGATATTTATACAATAATCAACATAAACACAATACTATATAAAGATGCTTCTGAAAACATTGTATAAACGTTTACTCAATTGCAAGACAATCAATTCATTGTTATGAGCTTAAATACATATATATATATATCCAAGATAACCTGCCAAATACAGTATGTGATTTACTCCTGTTTTCGTTGTTGGGTCAATATTCGCCACCCGCAAAATCTAAAATCTACTATTATTTTCGTCTCGAATGATAGTGGCAGATGGATAGAAAATAGAAATTAATTATAGATATATAGCTACCAAGATGCATGCTCTCAACTTTGCCGACAGGCTATCAAAAATGCCATGTGGGTATGCTTATCTTCTGCAGCTAATTTAAAAAATATAAATGTTTTGCATATAAAAGTCTTAAATCTTATGTTTGCAATATCCATGGGATTATCGGGATTTTGTGTTTGCTATGCCAAATGATGTTTGCTCTGATATCAAGTGTGGTGGTTCAAGCAAGAGACATGTCTACTGAATTTATTAAATGACAGCTGTAACTACAAATTTCAGCAAATTGACAGGGGGAATTTTATATTTCTCTCATAAACATACACACACACACAAAAGATCGAAACATGCCTAGCAAAGACGATATCAAGCTTGAATTGATCGATTATAAGCCAACCCAAGACGAATTGTTGGTTATCAGATCTGCAGTGTTTAATTTTATCACACTAGGTATTTTCATGATATTCTATTTATGTTTCCGTTTTCTTATGCCACCATACCATGTTTAACATAGCGACAATTGGTGCTGCATCACTTGGCATGTCTGCGCGTCTTTGGGGTAAGCCAGCAAATAAAATACAACATTTACACAAGTGAAAAAAAAAAAAAAAAAAAAAAAAAAAAAAAAAAAAAAATGTAGCCAGGTCCAGAGCAACTGCACAAAAGCCAGCAACAGCCATCCCAACTATCCGTAAGTGATATCCATTGAACAATGAAATCACCTAAACTAAATATATGTCAAGTGGGAACATTTGCAGGCCTAACATGTGGTGGAGTACTTGGTATGGACAAGGGAATGCATAAGCTTCGAGAATCACTCCCAAAAGGATCTCGCTTGTTACGAATCATCTACGAAAACGATCAATTAAAACAACAACAACAAGAGACGCTTTTTAGTGGACCAATTTCCTCGGAACAAGATGGCTCATTGTTCAATGACGACTCTCTTGATGATAGCAGCAGCAGCAGCAACAGCAGCAGCAGTAGTAGTAATAGTAGTAATCAACTGCTACAAGACAACAACGTAACAACAAGCATGCACTCGGTCGTAGTAGATGACGGTTCAAAAATACAATAAAATTTTATTTTGCTATACAGGTATACATATGTACGATATACTACTAGTTGGGTGAGTTAGGGACGCTACTGGTATTGAAAACTGCAGGTGTTGATGTAACTACAGATTTGGGTCTATTTAATCTTGGTTGTGAAGGCGATTTCTTCACCGTCATTGCTGCGGGTATATCTGCACTGCTGGTATTCAGGTTGCAATTCATGAGAGTGTTGTTGAATTGATCAGTCAGTTGTGAAGGGCTGATATTCTGCCCAATCACACCAGTGATCCAGCCACAAGCTATGCGGAACACCTTGGAGGATCCCTCTAATTTGGATAATTTGATGGCCGTTACTCTATTCTGCAAATCTTTTGAAAGAGAGATGATGTCGATGGCAAAAACCGCTACGCCCGATTTCTTGTCTTGGCCGTCCTCCTCGCTTGTGTGCTGCGAAGATTGCTGAGATGACTGTGAGCCGGCATGCGTTCTATTAACCGTGTTGAGACGGCTTGCGTTGCTGGCAGCAGCATTGATGTATGGAAACGGGGGGTAGCGCACAGATCGGCTGTCTTGCACCACCAAAGTAGATGAATGATAAGGAAATATGCTGGATAAAACATGGCTGGTCATTCTCTTGAACTTGCTGAATCGACTGCCCCCTACAACAAATTGCGAAGACCGGTTCATGTCTGATAATCCTGCGCTGCTGCGGCTGAATGAAGCTTGACTTCCGTCGTTTGCTGTCGAATGAGTATCGTTGTTGTTGTTGTTGTTGTTGTTGTTGTTGTTGTTGTTGTAAATAGACTGGCTCGACGATATCAGTTTGCTGTCTCTACGCTTCAGCTTGTAGAACGACCGTGGTTTCTCATTGATGTAGTCGCTTAATGCCATTACGCAAATCAAGCGGTCGTTTTTATCACGATGATATGTGATTCCCATAATGTCACAGATTCCTCGAATGATGAGCATCATAGTGGCTTCATCTTGATGGCTAAACTGCATTGGGACGGACGCTGGTTTGCTAGTACCCGTGATGTGCAAAGCCGCCTGAGGTGTCCATTGAAAGGTGTAGTAATGGACCTGGTCTTTGGCCACTCGCTGGTATATCTGAGATAGACTCATGTTGGAGGATGTCTTTCTGATGGGATTTCTCTGTTGTGTCAGAGTGCTGCAGCTTGAGATAGGAACTGCACTCAAGTCATGTTGAGAGCCATTTGCGGCTGAGAGTGACATCCCCAGGCTACTGTGCGGTACATGATTGTCCGGCTGCTTGAGTTTTCTCAGTAGATGTCGAATGGGTGATTTGTTGCCTGCATTTTGGGCTGGCGAGAGCTGGATTTGATGTGATAGTTCGTTGACTTTTTGGAATAGCAAATGTCTTTGTTTTTCGCTGTTTGTATAGGTGTCCTCTGGTTTTGATGAATGTGGTATAACACTTGTAAAGTAGATGGATGGGTTTTTAGGGTGGCATACAATGGTTCGCTTGATGAATTTCTTGGACATCTTTTCTTGCTCCATATCTCGAAGATGCTGGTTCTTTAATTGCTCTTTTTCCATTTTAAGGCGGGCAAGCTCGTCTTCTCTGGAGGCAGTGGTGTTGTTGGTCGTAGTTTGCGCTGTGACGCCAAATGTAAAGATGTTGGGTAGTTTGCCATTGTCGAAAAGCCAAGGATCGTTTCTCAGGGCCAAGTGAACTCGACTTCTCTTACTTCTATCCACGGACATACATTTCAAGATTGTGCTCTTCAATTCTGCGCTCAGGTGAGCAGGTATAATGAAATTGCCTCCTGTAACGTCCTTTCTGAGATCACCGACAGCTGCACAATAGCAAGAGTTGTGTTAGCGAATGGACAGACATAGAAAGACATATGTACATACTGTTTGCCTTGTTGAAAGGTTCCTCGCCTACAGTCATGCGGTATAGCGAGACGCCCAAACACCAGCAGTCCACCTCTGGGCCTGTGTATCCTTGTCCGTTGATGATTTCTGGGCTGTAATAAAGCATTGAACCTTGCAGCAATCGAGTCAGCATCTCTCGACAATGAAAATCAAAAATAGTGTGCTTAATTTACCGCAGATTGTCTTTAATCGTCTTCTGCCATATCTGTTTCCAAGTCCAAAATCAGCAATCTTTACTTGAAAATCCTTGGTCAGCAATATATTCGGTGCCTTTTTATGGAATAAGGTTACCACAATGTTTTACAACAATCAATCTATTTTCTACCTTTAAATCTCGGTGGACAACCCACCGAGAATGACAATAATCCATTGCTGCAGCCATTTGTCGAAACACATCTCGTGCTTCTGTTTCGGGCAATTTGCCACCTCGCTGCTGTAAATATTCATCCAAGTTGTAGCCCTCGACGTATTCCATGACAAGATACATTGAGTCGGTTGTTTCGTATGTCTCGTACAGCCGAACAATGTTAGGGTGATCCAGCGCCTCCATCAGCGAGATTTCTCGCACTAGTCTTGATATGACTCGGTAGTCATGGACTCTTTTGTCGATAATCTGAAGCCTTGATTTTTTAGTGATTTACCCCTTTATTTTACACAAACAAAAACGTTACCTTCACAGCCACTTGCTTCTGTGTCAAGCAATGTGTGGATAGCATTACTCTACTAAACTTGCCTTGGCCGATCTGCTTGACGAATGTGTAATCGCCAATGCCTTGCAAATAGCTATCTGGGCTAGGTGGATATTGTTTTGTTGGTGGCGAGGGTGGCTTTCGGAGTTTTTTGTTGTTGAGGTTTGTGGCAGCAACTGTTGATGCATTGGTTGAGCCAGGTGCTGTGGTGGTGGTTGCCACAATGTCATGTGTAACTAGTTGGTTGGAAGTTTTTTTCCACTTTTTGATATGGTCAGCAACAGCATTGAATCCCATCTTTTTTTTCGAATGAAAAAAGAAAAGTATGTAAGGAAAAGAAAGGATGAAGAGAAAAATAAACATGCTTTAAAAACTTACACAAAAAAAAAAACACACAAATTTCTTTTTTTAGCCCATTATTAAGAAAACCTTTTGTAATTGTGATTCCATTTCTTGTTGGTGGAACAATCTCTTTTGCCATTGATCCAAAGAAACAACGAATTTTTTTTTTTTTTTTATTTTTTTGTAGATACAGTTCAACACGTAGTTTTTTCTTGACATTGACAACCTCTGTTGATTGAGCTGATTTTTAAAAAAAACGAGTATTAAAAAGATGTGGATGTAGTGAGAGGGCCTGCTGGCACAAAAAATGATCTACAGTTTGTATTTATACTACATGTTGTCGACGGGTACACGCCAAGAGCAAAGCTGCATACAATAAGAGCGGGTGGCCGTACCAAAGTAAAGGGTGCAATTTGGATGGCAATTTGATTGTGCTGTATACGACAAAACAAGACAAAAATAGAAGAATGAAATACAAAACCTGATCCTCTCCGATGGTTGGATCTGGTATATTATTAGCATGTACAAGATAGAAATAAACGGAGGACCAGGATGTCATCAATCACTATCGCAGTAGTACGATGTAGAGCGGGTCTATTCGTAACGTAGCAACCATTTGCTTTTATCGATTGGAAAAGACATAAATGCCTTGTTTCAAGAGTCTGTGAAAAGCCTTAAATGTAACACACAAGCTCTCCTTTATACTTCCTATGGGACACATCACAGTAATAGAGGCAGGCCTGCTCGTGGCTCATCAGCTACTGTTGAATCTCCTACCAAGTATTGTTTACAAAAATGCATCGAGAGAGAAATAGGAAAGCTGCAACGTTCATCCTGATGTATACAGACCTCCTGTTTTGCTATTGCAACAACGAATGCTTTTTCACCCAGCAAACAGCTATCAAGTAGCAGCAGCTTGTTATATGTCATGATCCAAAACCAAGTATTTTATTTGAATTTTTAAATTGTATTTCTAAAACCCACTCAAGAAAAACCCATTTTTCGACAGGGCAGACTTTAGATGTGGAGGAGTATCGTCGTCTTCTTTTCGTTTATCCATTTTTTTTGCTGTGATCCCCCCTTTGCTTTTCAGATATTCAGCAACTCGCTTGTGACCAGATGACTTTGCTATGTCAAAGGGCGTGGGGACCTTCTTGGATACGTATGCATTGACGTCGCACCCAAACGTCTCGGTCAGGAGCGTTACGACCTCGAGTTTCCCGCTACGCGCGGCCCAGTGTATCGGCGATTCGCTCTTGTTGTCATGATCGTCTATTGGGTTATGGCACACCTTGATCAGAAAAGAAACGAGGTCTGTATTGCCTGATGTGCAGGCATAGTGCAAAGGAAGGGCACCTACATTAGGCCGAGTCAGATGTCCGCTACATACATATTCTTTCTCACTGCTGGCAGTAGTTACCTGACGAGTCTTTTTCCAGGTTCAATGTGCCTTGAGTCATGTGGACAATGTACTCGGCAATGTGCATATAGCCATTCTCCGCAGCGGTATGGAGTGCTGTTCGCTGCTTGCTGCCTCCTCCTCGAGCTGATATCAGATCGCCACCGCTCTCGACGATTCGGTACAATGCATTAAACCAGCCAACCTGAGCGGCCAGATAGCAGGGCGATGACTATAGTTCCTTCCTTAGAATTGCCTCCTCAATTTTTACTCCCAGTTTTATAACGTACCTTATCCTCGTCTACTTGACTTATGCTCACGGCATTGGGATTGGCTCCGTGCTCAAGGAGAAGCTTTAAAGCACTAGAAGATTTAGTGACAATCAAAGCATGAATCATACCATATCCGTACTTGACAGCGTGATCAGGCACTGTAAATGACTGATTGGCAGTATTAGGCGATCCTCCTCGCTGGAGAAAGTTCCTATCAAGATGATAGTGTGAGAAAAAAAAACAAGAAACAAGAAGGAATCTTGTTTTGGGGTTTTGCCCTTACTTTACTATCTTCTCCACAGTGCCATCACTCCTTCTGCCGGTGCTGAGCGTCGTCCAGAACGTCTCTGAGCCTCCAAAACACAGTGGGTCTGTCTTTTTTTGCAGGATCATCGAGTTTTCTGTATATGCAGCAGGCATAGAGACGCTGGAGCGTACTGGCGTCATTGGCGCTGCTGCTGTGCTGGTAGTTGAGGCTCCTGACGAGGATACTATGGAGGGCGCAGTGCTTGGTATTGAGTAGGATGAGACCAGGGACGGGTTGCGGGAGAACTGGTATGCAGTCGGTGATTTTTTAGTGGTTTCTTCCAGGATCTTTTGCTGCTGCTGCTGCTGGAAGTGTGAAAAGACAGTGGATTCAGTACTGCTTGAGAAATTACTGTATAAGCTAGGTGCTGTATTAGAATTATTTCTTCCCCCATCGTTGCTGATGGGTTCAGAGTAGAGAGTGGGAGATGTCGGCCAATTGAGTTTCTCTGATCCGCTGTTATTAGAGTTGAACGAGTAAATGGATGAAGCGACTTCTGTGGAGACAGTTGGCTGGACTACGGTCGGCGGCTGCTGCGGAGGGCTAGTAGTTAGGTAATTTTGCAGTTGATGGAATGGCTCTGCTGTGCGAGTTGATTCAACCAGTCGGTCAAACTTCTTTTTGAAAAATTGCATCTCTCGGACAGCCTTCTCGTATCTTTTCTGGCTGTCACCGATGATCAGCTTCAGCTCTTCATTTTCAGCCTGGGCCAGCTCAGATTTCTGCTCCAGCATTGTCACTAGACGCTGCTGATCGATCAGCATGTGTTGGAATTCAGTTTGCATTAAATTATGGAGCGGCTCATCATCCACCTGGCTGATCAGTATTTCCAGTCGTTGTTTAGAATTTAATTTTTCATCAAACACTATAGGCGTGGGCATGACGGTGCAGGTGCTGGTGGTGCTGTTGGTAGTGCTGGTAGTTGCTGTTGATGCAGCAACATTTGCCTTTTGGTTCATGTCTCGACTTAAATCTTCCATTGTGAGCTTTTGTTTTGATTTGAATGATAGGAACGATGATGCTCTTGACATTTAAATCAGAGTATAGGTATTATATGTACAGCAAAGTAAAAAAACGTGTGGGGAAAAGAGAAAAGAAAAAGAAAAAAAGCTTTTTCTCTTCCAAGAAGGCCATGTAACGCAAAAATACGCACAATCAACCTATACAAAACGTGTCACCTTGTTGAATACTATATACATTGCATTATCCTTTTCCCAAAGGGAGCAAATGTAGATGGGTATTACAATCAATTTTTATTTCCCCTCCTCACATCATTTCCCATCCTTCATCCCCTTTTTCATATAAAACAAAGCGATGTGGAGTGGGATACGATTTCCTCCTTTTTTTCTAGCTCTTCTACTGCAAAAAAAAGGGAACTTTCTGTTATATGCCCCTGAAAGGCATTTCCCAAATCAATCTATCCTTTGAGCAGTTTCACAAACAGGAAGCCTTTATCATTTACATCGCCCGTCTTTTTTTTTTATTTTTATTTCTTTTTCTTTTTTTGCCCTTCCAGATTCCACATAATTACTGTACAACGTAACCCATATGCTGTTTTGAAACATTTAATAATAAAGGATTGAAACTAAAATCGATGAATACTTTAATTAGGTCACATATGAATGTAATACACACACAGAGACATTTTTTTTTTTTGTTTTGGCAGATCAGATTTACAGAAAAAAAAAGAACAAAAGTAGCTTCTCATTTCTTTTTACGTAAAACATATATGCATGTGCCCAACTCTTTGCGTTTCCTTTCTCTTCTAGATGCCGTACTTCTGTCCCAATGCCCATCTCCGGAGTGGACGAATATACGCTTATATTGCAAGACATTTCTTTGATCAGAAAGGGAGGATACCAGATGTAGAATCTCCGCTGTGATCAGTTTTCTTCAGGGCAGCATAGTAATTGCCTTAAATTATGTCATGTTTTCAGTCAAACGTCTTGTTACAGGTTGGTGTATGCCCAATGCAGAACATAGCCAATTTTTCAATTAATAAAAAAAGGTGAGTTTTGGCATCTGATAGTGGCAGTTTTTTGAATTTATACTCCACCACGAGTTCTGGCATCATCCAGCTACAGTCTAAATGATTTTGACAGCATCCATAAAAAAATTTGTCTTGAAACATGTAATGCATATCATGTCTGAATTAATATATTGATAAAAAAAAAGGCGCTTGCATTTTTGTTTTCCTGCAAGTAAATGTATTTTTGGCCTTATTGTAATAGGAAAAAACTAGAAATAATACAGATTAGCCAAGCTTCAACATCATATATGTATCGTACATAAAGTGTATATTTAGACATTGACAGAGGTATATGGTTTATTATTACAAAGCATAGAGACCAGGTTATATAACAAAGCCCATACCTGTAGATTCAATTTAAGCGATGTTTGTGCGACAATGCATAAGCAGCCCACTTTGAACTGTGCATATCTCGAGTTTTCATTGTTTGCAGACAGCTGAAATATACCACGCCAGTACCCTCGTACAAGAAATATAGCCTATTATCAGTTTTCTGCGCTCTTCTTTAAAAAAGCGATTGATCTCATCAGTTGTTTTATCTTATGAAAGCTCGTTAAAAGCATTGATTTTGCCATTTTCGGTGTAGAAGATGAGTTTTTTTTTTTTTTCCTAACGTATAGCCTGATATGAAATGACCGCCAAGCCTTTCTCCTTGTTTTAAATAAATCAAATTTAGTGATGCATGCATAGCTTTTTTGACTCGTCGTCTAATATATGAATTTTGCATTTTTTGCAAAATTTCCAAGTAGTTTGTATGCAAAATTTTGAAACAAACACTTTCATCGAATTGCTCACCAAGTATGTTTATGTTACAAGCTGCGTTTACTACTATACGAAATCCAAAGTTTAGTTCTCTGAGGTGCAGTGGCAGTGGTTGATGCGCATATAATTTGAAACCCGCAAGATGGCTTTTGCAAGTAGGACCACTGTATTACTTTTTTCAATATAAATGGAAGTTGACAGCAAATTCAGGCTTTTTTTTTATAAAAAAAAAAAAATAAAGATGTGTATAGTATATGCGTATATGTATGTATATGAATGTGATATATAATATTAGTACAGGCTAAATAATGAAATTATTATATGATGGAATTGTTTTAGATGTGAAATGAACAAAAAAGAAAGAAAAAAAAAGGAGCAAGAGAGGAAGAGGAGGAGTGCAGGACGTCCATGACCTTAGTATTCGTCATTGCCTACCTTTTCATTATTTATGTAATGAACAAGAGTAGATTTACTATTTGATTGTTGGTAGTTATTACGATGACGATATTGAGAAGAAGCAGACGAGCGTCTTGAGTGAGATGGAGAAGATATTCGCGTTGCAGAATCGCCTGTATAGTTAACAGCAGCAGCAGTGGATGCCCAAATCGCAGCAGCAGCAGCAGCAGCAGCTTCAGCAGCCTCCACCGTTGTTATCGTATCTGTGCGTTTGCTGTTACCACCGGCGCCACCAAAACTACTCCCACTCGTGCTGCTGCCACTTTTATCCGAAGTAATGCTTGCCCGATGATGTAAATGGGTAGGTGGACATAGCAGCTGCGACGGTGATGAAGAGGACGATGATGTTGAGGGGTGCTGCTCGGCGCCTTCCTCCTCGTGTATGACATTCAATCCAATTGGGAACGACGAATTTTCAAAATTGATTAATGATGGTGTTTGGTAATGCAATGTTTGAACCTCGGATGCAAAGAAAAACTTGTTGGAATATTGAGCAGGAGCTGGAGACCAGTTTTTTAAAGGCATAGAAGTTGGTTTAGATGGATGGGGAAGAGGCAGTTTTGTTAGGTTGGCGTTCATATGACTGCTTGATTCCTGCTCCATGGCCTGCTGCTGCTGCTGCTGCTGGAGTAGAAGCATGCTGTTGGAAGGCGCACTACTACTGTTGCCGCCGCTGTTACTTGCATGCGCTCTATTCTGCCTTGAAAATGCATGCTGTTGGTGCTGCTGAGGCTGGTCATGATAAAATTGGTTCCCTGGATCATCCAGCATCCAATACATCAAATCTGCGTCTGCGACCTGTACTGCGGATGGGTGTGAATCGGTAGCAGTTGTTAGTTCATCCACATCGATAAAGCTAGTCGCTGCTGTCGTGGTCGGCGTTTCTAGGCTATTATTGCGAGATCGAAGAATCCCTGAATCCTCAAATGAATGGATGGTAGACGTATCGCCACCAACACCACCGCCACCAGCGTCTTCGTACGATGTCATCGTGTCTGAGCGTAACCTTTTAGATGGGTGCTGTTGCATGGAATAGTCATGGTAAGCGCTGTTGTATTGTTGCATCTGCCTTTTACCGTGATGGATGGGGTTTGTAGAAGACGAACCGTAATAGTAATATTGATTGTTCATAGCAGCCGCTGCTGCCACTGCCGCCGCTGAAGAGCCAACGGGAATTGTATCGCCAGGTTGAGAAAAGCCTCCAGAATAACTCTCCCTTTTCTGAGAGCTGTTGGTGGTAATGACGGGAACACCTGTTGCAGAGACATATTTGGAGAATAGATAATTGGAGCCAGATTGAGGATGATGCAAATCAAATTGGTGGACATTATGCTGCTGTTGCTGCTGCTGTTGCTGCTGCTGTTGCTGCTGCTGTTGCTGCCGTTGTTGCTGCCGTTGTTGTTGTTGCAATAGAAACTGCTGTTGCTGTTGCTGTTGTTGCTGATATTGTTGCTGTTGCTGTTGCTGTTGCTGTTGCTGTTGCTGTTGCTGTTGCTGTTGCTGTTGCTGTTGCTGTTGCTGTTGCTGTTGCTGTTGCTGTTG